>CAKOBK010000185.1:0-253345 GCA_932526605.1 Nephrotoma flavescens | reverse complement strand
AAATTGCACTAGCGGTATATACGGCTATTTAGGTCTTGGCTGTGCTAATAAACCCCTGCGAATTTCTTTTTTTTTATATCTGGTGGAAAAATGATGTATATGATGTGTATATGTGTGGATAAAGACATCTCGAGTGAGAATTTCTAGCAAACTTTAAATTCTGTGGAACAAATACCAGAGACAAATTGCACTAGCGGTATATGCGGCTATTTAGGTCTTGGCTGTGCTAATAACCCTGCGAATTTCAATTTTCATATCAGGTGAAAAGATGTATATGATGTGAAATTTGTATACATAATGACTTCTCGAGTGAGAATATCGAGTAAACTTTAAAATCCTGTGGAGCAAATACCAGAGATAAATTGCACTTGCGGTATATGCAAATATTTAGGTCTTGGCTGTGCTAATAAACCCTGCGAATTTCATTTTCATATCATGTGGAAAAAATGATGTATATGATGTGTATTTGTGTGCATAAAGACTTCTCGAGTGAGAATTTCTAGTAAAGTTTAAAATTATATGGAACAAATACTAGAGATAAATTGCACTAGCGGTATATACTGCTATTAAGGTCTTGGCTGTGCTAATAATAAACCCTGAGAGTTTCATTTTCATTACAGGTGGAAAAGTGATGTAAATGTTGATGTGAATCTGTATGGATAAAGACTTCTCGAGTGACAATTTCTTGCAAATTTTAAAATTCTGTGGAACAAATACCAGAGATAAATTGCACTAGCGGTATATGCGGCTATTTAGGTTTTGGCTGTGTTAATAAACCCTGCGAATTTCATTTTCATATCATGTGGAAAAATGATGTATATGATGTGTATTTGTGTGCATAAAGACTTCTCGAGTGAGAATTTCTAGTAAAGTTTAAAATTATATGGAGCAAATACAGGAGATAAATTGCACTAGCGGTATATGCAGCTATTTAGGCCTTGCCTGTGCTAATAAACCCTGCGAATTTCATTTTCATATCAGGTGGAAAAGTGATGTAAATGTTGATGTGAATCTGTATGGATAAAGACTTCTCGAGTGAGAATTTCTAGCAAACTTTAAAATTCTGTGGAACAATTACCAGAGATAAATTGCACTAGCGGTATAAACGGCTGTTTACGTCTTGGCTGTGCTAATAAACCCTGCGAATTTCATTTTCATATCAGGTGGAAAAATGATGTATATGATGTGTATTTGTGTACATAAAGACTTCTCGAGTGAGAATTTCTAGTAAATTTTAAAATTATCTGGAGCAAATACTAGAAATAAATATTACTAGCGATATATACGGCTATTTAGGTCTTGGCTGTGTAAATAAACATCATATCAGGTGGAAAAATGATGTAAATGTTGATGTAAATCTGTATGGATAAAGACTTCTCGAGTGACAATTTCTAGCAAATTTTAAAATTCTGTGGAGCAAATACCAGAGATAAACTGTACTATCGGTATATACGGCTATTAAGGTCTTGGCTGTGCTAATAAACCCTGCGATTTTCGTTTTCATATCAGGTGGAAAAATGATGTAAGTGTTGATGTGAATCTGTATGAATAAAGACTTCTCGAGTGACAATTTCTAGCAAACTTTAAAATTCTGTAGAGCAAATACCAGAGATAAATTGCACTAGCAGTATATACAGCTATTTAGGACTTGGCTGTGCTAATAAACTTTGCGAATTTTATTTTCATATCAGGTGGAAAAATGATGTAAATCATGTGTATTTGTGTGGATAAAGACTTCTCGAGTGAGAATTTCTAGCAAAGTTTTAAAACTCTGTGAAACAAATACCAGAGATGAATTGCACTAGTATTATATGCGGCTATTTAGGTCTTAACTGTGCTAATAAACCCTGCGATTTTCGTTTTCATATCAAATGGAAAAATGATGTATATGATGTGTAATTGTGTGGATAAAGATTTCTCGAGTGAGAATTTCTAGTAAATTTTTAAATTATGTGGAGCAAATACCAGAGATAAATTGCACTAGCAGTATATGCGGCTATTTAGGTCTTGGCTGTGCTAATAAACCCTGCGAATTTCATTTTCATATCAGGTGGAAAAATGATGAATATGATGTGTATCTGTGTACATAAAGACTTCTCGAGTGAGAATTTCTAGTAAATTATAAAATTATATGGAGCAAATACTAGAGATAAATTGCACTAGCACTATATACGGCTATTAAGGTCTTGGCTGTGCTAATAAACTTTGCGAATTTCATTTTCATATCAGGTAAAAAAGTGATGTAAATGTTGATGTGAATCTGTATGGATAAAGACCACTCGAGTGAGAATTTCTAGCAAACTTTAAAATTCTGTGGAACAAATACCAGAGATAAATTGCACTAGCGGTATATACGGCTATTTTGGACTTGGCTGTGCTAATAAACCCTGCGAGTTTCATTTTCATATCAGGTGGAAAAATGATGTAAATATTGATGTGAATCTGTATGGATAAAGACTTCTCGAGTGAAAATTTCTAGCAAACTTTAAAATTTTGTGGAATAAACACCAGAGATCAATTGAACTATCGGTATATGCGGCTATTTAGGTTTTGGCTGTGCTAATAAACCCTACGAATTTAATTTTCATATCAGGTGGAAAAATGATATATATAATGTGTATTTGTGTACATAAAGACTTCTCGAGTGAGAATTTCTAGTAAATTATAAAATTATCTGGAGCAAATACTAGAGACAAATTGCACTAGCGGTATATACGGCTATTTAGGTTTTGGCTGTGCTAATAAACCCTGCGAATTTCATTTTCATATCAGGTGGAAAAATGATGTAAATGTTGATGTAAATCTGTATGGATAAAGACTTTTCGAGTGACAATTTCTAGCATAATTTAAAAATTCTGTGAAGCAAATAACAGAGATAAATTGTACTAGCGGTATATACGGCAATTTATGTCTTGGCTGTGCTAATAAACTCTGCTATTTTCATTTTCATATCAGGTGGAAAAATGATGTATATGATGTGTATTTTTGTACATAAAGACTTCTCGAGTGAGAATTTCTAGCAAACTTTAAAATTCTATAGAGCAAATACCAGAGATAAATTGCACTAGCGGTATATACGGCTATTTAGGCCTTGGCTGTGCTAATAAACCCTGCGAATTTCATTTTCTAATCAGGTGGAAAAATGATGTAAATGATGTGTATTTGTGTGCATAAAGACTTCTCGAGTGAGAATTTCTAGTAAAATATAAAACTATATGGAGCAAATACTAGAGATAAATTGCACCAGCGGTATATACGGCTATTAAGGTCTTGGCTGTGCTAATAAACTTTGCGAATTTCATTTTCATATCAGGTGGAAAAGTGATGTAAATGTTGATCTGAATCTGTATGGATAAAGACTTCTCGAGTGAGAATTTCTAGCAAACTTTAAAATTCTGTGGAACAAATACCAGAGATAAATTGCACTAGCGGTATATACGGCTATTTAGGTCTTGGCTGTGCTAATAAACCCTGCGAGTTTCATTTTCATATCAGGTGGAAAAATGATGTAAATGATGTGTATTTGTGTGGATAAAGACTTCTCGAGTGAGAATTTCTAGCAAAGTTTAAAATTCTGTGGAGCAAATACCAGAGATGAATTGCACTAGTGGTATATGCGGCTATTAAGGTCTTAACTGTGCTAATAAACCCTGCGATTTTCGTTTTCATATCAAATGGAAAAATGATGTATATGATGTGTAATTGTGTGGATAAAGACTTCTCGAGTGAGAATTTCTAGTAAATTTTAAAATTATGTGGAGCAAATACCAGAGATAAATTGCACTAGCAGTATATGCGGCTATTTAGGTCTTGGCTGTGCTAATAAACCCTGCGAATTTCATTTTCATATCAGGTGGAAAAATGATGTATATGATGTGTATCTGTGTACATAAAGACTTCTCGAGTGAGAACTTCTAGTAAATTATAAAATTATATGGAGCAAATACTAGAGATAAATTGCACTGGCACTATATACGGCTATTAAGGTCTTGGCTGTGCTAATAAACCTGTGAATTTTATTTTCATATCAGGTAAAAAAGTGATGTAAATGTTGATGTGAATCTGTATGGATAAAGACTTCTCGAGTGAGAATTTCTAGCAAATTTTAAAATTCTGTGGAACAAATACCAGAGATAAATTGCACTAGCGGTATATACGGCTATTTTGGACTTGGCTGTGCTAATAAACCCTGCGAGTTTCATTTTCATATCAGGTGGAAAAATGATGTAAATATTGATGTGAATCTGTATGGATAAAGACTTCTCGAATGACAATTTCTAGCAAACTTTAAAATTTTGTGGAACAAACACCAGAGATCAATTGCACTATCGGTATATGCGGCTATTTAGGTTTTGGCTGTGCTAATAAACCCTACGAATTTCATTTTCATATCAGGTAGAAAAATGATGTATATAATGTGTATTTGTGTACATAAAGACTTCTGGAGTGAGAATTTCTAGTAAATTATAAAAATATCTGGAGCAAATACTAGAGATAAATTGCACTAGCGGTATATACGGCTATTTAGGTTTTGGCTGTGCTAATAAACCCTGCGAATTTCATTTTCATATCAGGTGGAAAAATGATGTAAATGTTGATGTAAATCTGTATGGATAAAGACTTTTCGAGTGACAATTTCTAGCAAAATTTAAAATTCTGTGGAGCAAATAACAGAGATAAATTGTACTAGCGGTATATACGGCAATTTAGGTCTTGGCTGTGCTAATAAACTCTGTTATTTTCATTTTCATATCAGGTGGAAAAATGATGTATATGATGTGTATTTTTGTACATAAAGACTTCTCGAGTGAGAATTTCTAGCAAACTTTAAAATTCTATAGAGCAAATACCAGAGATTAATTGCACTAGCGGTATATACGGCTATTTAGGCCTTGGCTGTGCTAATAAACCCTGCGAATTTCATTTTCTAATCAGGTGGAAAAATGATGTAAATGATGTGTATTTGTGTGCATAAAGAATTCTCGAGTGAGAATTTCTAGTAAAATATAAAACTATATGGAGCAAATACTAGAGATAAATTGAACTAGCGGTATATACGGCTATTAAGGTCTTGGCTGTGCTAATAAACTTTGCGAATTTCATTTTCATATCAGGTGGAAAAGTGATGTAAATGTTGATCTGAATCTGTATGGATAAAGACATCTCGAGTGAGAATTTCTAGCAAACTTTAAAATTCTGTGGAACAAATACCAGAGATAAATTGCACTAGCGGTATATACGGCTATTTAGGTCTTGGCTGTGCTAATAAACCCTGCGAGTTTCATTTTCATATCAGGTGGCAAAGTGATGTAAATGTTGATGTGAATCTGTATGGATAAAGACTTCTCGAGTGAGAATTTCTAGCAAATTTAAAATTCTGTGGAACAAATACCAGAGATAAATTGCATTAGCGGTATATACGGCTATTTAGGTCTTGGCTGTGCTAATAAACCCTGCGAATTTCTTTTTTTTATATCTGGTGGAAAAATGATGTATATGATGTGTATATGTGTAGATAAAGACATCTCGAGTGATAATTTCTAGCAAAGTTTAAATTTCTGTGGAACAAATACCAGAGACAAATTGCACTAGCGGTATATGCGGCTATTTAGGTCTTGGCTGTGCTAATAACCCTGCGAATTTCAATTTTCATATCAGGTGGAAAAAAGATGTATATGATGTGAATTTGTATACATAAAGACTTCTCGAGTGAGAATATCGAGTAAACTTTAAAATTCTGTGGAGCAAATACCAGAGATAAATTGCACTAGCGGTATATGCAAATATTTAGGTCTTGGCTGTGCTAATAAACCCTGCGAATTTTATTTTCATATCATGTGGAAAAATGATGTATATGATGTGTATTTGTGTGCATAAAGACTTCTCGAGTGAGAATTTTCTAGTAAAGTTTAAAATTATATGGAGCAAATACTAGAGATAAATTGCACTAGCAATATATACGGCTATTAAGGTCTTGGCTGTGCTAATAAACCCTGAGAGTTTCATTTTCATTTCAGGTGGAAAAGTGATGTAAATGTTGATGTGAATCTGTATGGATAAAGACTTCTCGAGTGACAATTTCTTGCAAACTTTAAAATTCTGTGGAACAAATACCAGAGATAAATTGCACTAGCGGTATAAACGGCTATTTAGGTTTTGGCTGTGTTAATAAACCCTGCGAATTTCATTTTCATATCAGGTGGAAAAATGATGTATATGATGTGTATATGTGAACATAAAGACTTCTCGAGTGAGAATTTCTAGTAAACTATAAAATTATCTGGAGCAAATACTAGAGATAAATATCACTAGCGGTATATGCGGCTATTTAGGTTTTCGCTATGCTAATAAACCCTGCGAATTTCATTTTCATATCAGGTGGCAAAATGATGTATATGATGTGTATTTGTGTACATAAAGACTTCTCGAATGAGAATTTATAGTAAACTATAAAATTATCTGGAGCAAATACTAGAAATAAATTGCACTAGCGGTATATGCGGCTATTTAGGTCTTGGCTGTGCTAATAAACCCTGCGAATTTCATTTTCATATCAGGTAAAAAAAATTATGTATATGATGTGTATTTTTGTGCATAAAGACTTCTCGAGTGAGAATTTCTAGTAAATTTTAAAATTTTGTGGAGCAAATACCAGAGATAAATTGCACTAGCGGTATATACGGCTATTTAAGTCTTGGCTGTTCTAATAAATCCTGCGAGTTTCATTTTCATATCAGGTGGAAAAATGATGTAAATGTTGATGTGAATTTGTATGGATAAAGTCTTCTCGAGTGACAATTTCTAGCAATCTTTAAAATTCTGTGGAACAAATACCAGAAATAAATTGCACTAGTGGTATATGCGGCTATTTAGGTTTTCGCTGTGCTAATAAACCCTGAGAATTAAATTTTCATATCAGGTGGAAAAATGATGTATATGATGTGTATTTGTGTACATCATGACTTCTCGAGTGAAAATTTCTAGTAAACTATAAAATTATTTGGAGCAAATACTAGAAATAAACTGCACTAGCGGTATATACAGCTATTTAGGTCTTGGCTGTGCTAATAAACCCTGCGAATTTCATTTTCATATCAGGTGAAAAAATGATGTATATGATGTGTATTTGTGTACATAAAGACTTCTCGAGTGAGAATTTCTAGTAAACTATAAAATTATATGGAGCAAATACTAGAGATAAATTGCACTAGAGGTATACACGGCTATTAAGGTCTTGGCTGTGCTAATAAACCCTGCGAATTTCATATTCATATCAGGTGGAAAAATGATGTAAATGTTAATGTGAATCTGTATGGATAAAGACGTATCGAGTGACAATTTCTAGCAAACTTTAAAATTCTGTGGAACTGCTTGAAGTACATACACCCCAACATTTTTGAATCTAAGGAGATTTTGGACGAAATGGGCGTACAACAAAACTATTTCGTTAAATGAGTTTTTACATTGATTTTATTGCTTTTGGTTGTGTATCAAACCATATTAAACAAAAATAAAAAATTTAAAAATTTGGACCCCAAATACTTACACCCAAAAATTTTCGAGTCCAAGGAGATTTTAGACGAAATGGGCATACAACAAAACTATTTCGTTAAATGAGTTTTTACATTGATTTTATTGCTTTTGGTTGTGTATCAAACCATATTAGACAAAAAAAAATTAAAAATTTGAACCCCAAGTACTTACACCCCAAAATATTCGAGTCCAAGGAGATTTTGGACGTAATGGGCTTACAAAAAAAACTATTACGTTAAGTGAGTTTTTACATTGATTTTATTGCTTTTGGTTGTGTTTCAAACCATATTAGACAAAAATAAAAAAATTAAAAATTTGGATCCTAAGTACTTACACCCCCAAAATTTTCGAGTTCAAGGAGATTTTGGACGAAATGGGCTTACAACAAAACTATTTCGTTAAATGAGTTTTACATTGATTTTATTGCTTTTGGTTGTGTTTCAAACCATATTAGACAAAAATAAAAAAATTAAAAATTTGGACCCTAAGTAGTTACACCCCAAAATGCTCGAGTCTAAGATGATTTTTGAAGAAATGGGCTTACATCAAAACTATTTCGTTAAATGAGTTTTTACATTGATTTAATTGCTTTTGGTTGTGTATCAAACCATATTAGACAAAAATAAAAGAATTAATAATTTGGACCCCAAGTACTTACACCACAAAATTTTCGAGTCCAACGAGATTTTGGACGAAATGGGCTTACAACAAAACTATTTCGTTAAATGAGTTTTTACATTGATTTTATTGCTTTTGGTTGTGTGTCAAACCACATAATACTAAAATAAAAAAATTAAAAATTTGGACCCCAAGTACTTACACCCCAAAATTTTCGAGTCCAAGAGATTTTGGACGAAATGGGCTTACAACAAAACTATTTCGTTAAATGAGTTTTTACATTGATTTTATTGCTTTTGGTTGTGTGTCAAACCATATTAGACAAAAATAAAAAAATTAAAAATTTGGATCCCAAGTACTTACACCCCAAAATGTTCGAGTTCAAGGAGATTTTGGACGAAATAGGCTTACAACAAAACTATTTCGTTAAATGAGTTTTACATTGATTTTATTGCTTTTGGTTGTGTTTCAAACCATATTAGACAAAAATAAAAAAATTAAAAATTTGGACCCTAAGTACTTACACCCCAAAATGCTCGAGTCTAAGAAGATTTTTGACGAAATGGGCTTACAACAAAACTATTTCGTTAAATGAGTTTTTACATTGATTTAATTGCTTTTGGTTGTGTATCAAACCATATTAGACAAAAATAAAAAAATTAAAAATTTGGACCCTAAGTACTTACACCCCAAAATGCTCGAGTCAAAGAAGATTTTTGAAGAAATGGGGTTACAACAAAACTATTTCGTTAAATGAGTTTTTACATTGATTTAATTGCTTTTGGTTGTGTATCAAACCATATTAGACAAAATTTAAAAATTAATAATTTGGACCACCAAGTACTTACACCCCAAAATTTTCGAGTCCAAGGAGATTTTGGACGAAATAGGCTTACAACAAAACTATTTCGTTAAATGAGTTTTTACATTGATTTTATTGCTTTTGGTTGTGTATCAAACCACATTAGACTAAAATAAAAAAATTTAAAATTTGAACCCCAAGTACTTACACCCCAAAATTTTCGAGTCCAAGGAGATTTTGGACGAAATGGGCTTACAACAAAACTATTTCGTTAAATGAGTTTTTACATTGATTTTATTGCTTTTGGTTGTGTATCAAACCATATTAGACAAAAATAAAAAAATTAAAAATTTCGATCCCAAGTACTTACACCCCAAAATGTTCGAGTTCAAGGAGATTTTGGAGGAAATGGGCTTACAACAAAACTATTTCGTTAAATGAGTTTTACATTGATTATATTGCTTTTGGTTGTGTTTCAAACCATATTAGACAAAAATAAAAAAATTAAAAATTTGGACCCTAAGTACTTACAACCCAAAATGCTCGAGTCTAAGAAGATTTTTGACGAAATGGGCTTACAACAATACTATTTCGTTAAATGAGTTTTTACATTGATTTTATTGCTTTTGGTTGTGTATCAAACCATATTAGACAAAAATAAAAAAATTAATAATTTGGACCCCAAGTACTTACACCCCAAAATTTTCGAGTCCAAGGAGATTTTGGACGAAATAGGCTAACAACAAAACTATTTCGTTAAATGGGATTTTACATTGATTTTATTGCTTTTTGTTGTGTATCAAACCATATTAGACAAAAATAAAAAAATTAAAAATTTGGGTTCCAAGTACTTACACCCCAAAATTTTCGAGTCCAAGGAGATTTTGGACGAAATGGGCTTACTAAAACTATTTTGTTAAATGAGTTTTTTACATTGATTTTATTGCTTTTGGTTGTATGTCAAACCACATTAGACTAAAATAAAAAAATTAAAATATTGGACCCCAGGTACTTACACCCCAAAATTTTCGAGTCCAAGGAGATTTTGAACGAAATATTCTTACAACAAAAATATTTCGTTAAATGAGTTTTTACATTGATTTTATTGCTTTTGGTTGTGTATCAAACCACATTAGACTAAAATAAAAAAATTAAAAATTTGGACCCCAAGTACTTACACCCCAAAATTTTCGAGTCCAAGGAGATTTTAGACGAAATGGGCTTACAACAAAACTATTTCGTTAAATGAGTTTTTACATTGATTTTATTGCTTTTTGTTGTGTGTCAAACCATATTAGACAAAAATAAAAAAAATTTAAAATTTGGACCCCAAGTACTAACACTCCAAAATTTTCGAGTCTAAGTAGATTTAGGAAAAAATGGGCTTACAACAAAACTATTTATTTAAATGAGTTTTAACATTGATTTTATTGCTTTTGGTTGTGTACAAAACATATTAGACAAAAAATAAAAAAAAAAATTAAAATTTGAACCCCAAGTACTTACACCCCAAAATTTTCGAGTCCAAGGAGATTTTGGACGAAATGGGCTTACAACAAAACTATTTCGTTAAATGAGTTTTTACATTGATTTTATTGCTTTTTCTTGTATACAAACCATATTAGCTAGAAATAAAAAAATATAATAATTTGGATCCCAAGTACTTACACCCCAAAATTTTCGAGTCCAAAGAGATTTTGGATGAAATGGGCTTACAACAAATCTATTTCGTTAAATGAGTTTTTACATTGATTTTATTGCTTTTTGTTGTGTATCAAACCATATTAGACAAAAATAAAAAAATTAAAAATTTGGACCCCAAGTACTAACACTCCAAAATTTTTGAGTCCAATGAGATTTAAGACGAAATGGGCTTACAACAAAACTATTTCGTTAAACGAGTTTTACATTGGTTTTACTGCTTTTGGTTGTGTATCAAACCATATTAGACAAAAATAAAAAATTAAAAATTTGGACCCAAAGTCCTAACACCCCAAAATGTTTGAGTCCAAGGAGATTTTTGACGAAATGGGCTTACAACAAAACTATTTCGTTAAATTAGTTTTTACATTGATTTTATTGCTTTTGGTTGTGTATCAAACCATATTAGACAAAAATAAAAAAAATTAATAATTTGGACCCCAAGTACTTACACCCCAAAATTTTCGAGTCCAACGAGATTTTGGACGAAATGGGCTTACAACAAAACTATTTCGTTAAATGAGTTTTTACATTGATTTTATTGCTTTTGGTTGTGTATCAAACCACATTAGACTAAAATAAAAAATTTAAAAATTTGGACCCCAAGTATTGGGGGTACAAATTGAAAATGCGGGATTGATAACAGATGGCGTTACTAACGCTATACGCATCAGGCAGTACTGTGACTATGTTCATGTCAAAGCTACGTCTTATAGCTTTAATTTTCAGTATGTGTCAATTTGTCGCAGTGTCAAATTCATAGTTTTTTTGAGCTCTCAATATGTCGAGTTTCGTGCCAACAAAACAGCATTTGCGGGAACTTTTAATTTACTTCTTTAATTTGAAGAAAAGTGCTGCTGAAGCACATTGATTGGTCTCCGAGGCTTATCCGAGTCATGTTCCATCGGTTTCAACGTGCGGGAGATGGTTTGTGCGGTTTAGAAGTGGTGATTTTGACGTTGAGGACAAAGAGCGGCCGGGCCAAGTGAAAAAGTTTGAGAATTCTGAATTGGAGGCTATACTCAATGAAGACTCGTGTCAAACTCAACAAGAGCTCGCAGATTCATTGGGAGTGACACAACAAGCCATTTCCCATCGTATAAAAGCCCTCGGAATGATCCAAAAGCAAGGACATTGGGTGCCGTATGAGCTGAAGCCGAGAGACGTCGAGCGCCGTTTTTTTGCATGCGAACTGCTGCTCGAACGGCAAAAACGGAAGGGTTTTTTGCATCGCATTGTCACTGGTGATGAAAAGTGGATCTATTACGATAACCCGAAGCGCAAAAAATCATATGGTTACACCGGCCATGCATCATCATCGACGGCCAAACCAAATATTCACGGCGGCAAGCTCATGCTCTGTATTTGGTGGGACCAGCTGGGTGTGGTGTATTATGAGCTATTGAAATCGAACGAAACCATCACAGGAGCACTATACCGAACTCAATTGATGCGTTTGAGCCACGCACTCAAAGAAAAACGGCCACAATACGAGCAAAGACACGACAAAGTAATTTTGCAACATGACAACGCTCGGCCACATGTTGCAGCGCCGGTCAAAACATACCTACAAACGCTGAAATGGGAAGTCTTACCCCACCCGCCGTATAGCCCAGATATTGCTCCTTCCGATTACCAACTTTTCCGATCGATGACACATGACCTAGCTGACCAGCGCTTCCATTCTTACGAAGAAGCCCAAAAATAGGTCGATGACTGGATAGCAGCCAAGCCGGCCGAATTTTTTCGCGACGGTATCCGTAAATTGCCAGAAAAATGGGAAAAAGTTGTGGCTAGCGATGGACAATATTTTGAATAATTCATTTGTTACCATTTCAAAAATAGAAAAAATCCCGCATTTTCAATTTGTACCCCCAATACTTACACCCCAAAATTTTCGAGTTCAAGGAGATTTTGGACGAAATAAGCTTACAACAAAACTATTTCGTTAAATGAGTTTTTACATTGATTTTATTGCTTTTTGTTGTGTATCAAACCATATTAGACTTAAATAAAAAAAATTAAAAACTTGGACCCCAAGTACTTACACCCCAAAATTTGCGAGTCCAAGAAGATTTTGGACAAAATGGGCTTACAACAAAACTATTTCGTTAAATGAGTTTTTACATTGATTTTATTGCTTTTGGTTGTGTATCAAACCACATTAGACAAAAATAAAAAAAATTAAAAGATTGGACCCCAAAATTTTCGAGTCTAAGTAGATCTTGAAAGAAATAGGCTTACAACAAAACTTTTTCGTTAAATGAGTTTTTACATTGATTTTATTGCTTTTGGTTGTGTATCAAACCACATTAGACTAAAATAAAAAAATTAAAAATTTGGACCCCAAGTACTTACACCCCAAAATTTTCGAGTCCAAGGAGATTTTGGAAGAAATGGGCTTACAACAAAACTATTTCGTTAAATGAGTTTTTACATTGATTTTATTGCTTTTTGTTGTGTGTCAAACCATATTAGACAAAAATAAAAAAAATAAAAATTTGGACCCCAAGTACTTACACTCCAAAATTTTCGAGTCCAAGTAGATTTTGGACAAAATGGGCTTACAACAAAACTATTTCGTTAAATGAGTTTTTACATTGATTTTATTGCTTTTGGTTGTGTATAAAACATATTAGACAAAAAATAAAAAAAAAATTAAAATTTGAACCCCAAGTACTTACACCCCAAAATTTTCGAGTCCAAGGAGATTTTGGACGAAATAGGCTTACAACAAAAATATTTCGTTAAATGAGTTTTTACATTGATTTTATTGTTTTTGGTTGTGTATCAAACCACATTAGACTAAAACAAAAAAATTAAAAATTTGAACGCCAAGTACTTATACCCCAAAATTTTCGAGTCCAAGGAGATTTTGGACGAAATGGGCTTACAACAAAACTATTTCGTTAAATGAGTTTTTACATTGATTTTATTGCTTTTTGCTGTATACAAACCATATTAGGTAGAAATAAAAAAATTAATAATTTGGACCCCAAGTACTTACACCCCAAAATTTTCGAGTCCAAGGAGATTTTAGATGAAATGGGCTTACAACAAAACTATTTCGTTAAATGATTTTTTACATTGATTTTATTGCTTTTTGTTGTGTATCAAACCATATTAGACTAAAATAAAAAAATTAAAAATTTTGACCCCAAGTACTAACACCCCAAAATTTTAGAGTCCAAGGAGATTTTGGACGAAATAGGCTTACAACAAAACTATTTCGTAAAATAAGTTTTTACATCGATTTTATTGCTTATTGTTGTTTAAAAAAAAAATAATATCTCCTTAGTCTAATGTGGTTTGATACACAACCAAAGCAATCAAATCAATGTAAAAACTCATTTAACGAAATCGTTTTGTTGTAAGCCCATTTCGTCCAAAATCTCCTTGGACTTGAAAATTTTGGGGTGTAAGTACTTGAAGTCCAAATTTTTAATTTTTTTATTTTTGTCTAATATGGTTTTTTAACCATATTGGACAAAAATAAAAAAATTAAAAATTTGGACCCCAAGTACTTACACCCCAAAATTTTCGAGTCCAAGGAGATTTTGGACGAAATAGGCTTACAACAAAACTATTTCGTTAAATGAGTATTTACATTGATTTTATTGCTTTTGGTTGTGTATCAAACCATATTAGACAAAAATAAAAAAAAATTTAAAATTTGAACCCCAAGTACTTACACCCCAAAATTTTCGAGTCCAAGGAGATTTTGGACGAAATGGGCTTACAACAAAACTATTTCGTTAAATGAGTTTTTACATTGATTTTATTGCTTTTGGTTGTGTATCAAACATATTAAACAAAATAAAAAAAAAATATTAAAATTTGAACCCCAAGTACTTACACCCCAAAATTTTCGAGTCCAAGGAGATTTTGGACGAAATAGACCTACAACAAAACTATTTCGTTAAATGAGTTTTTACATTGATTTTATTGTTTTTGGTTGTGTATCAAACCATATTAGGCAAAAATAAAAAAATTAAAAATTTGGATCCCAAGTACTTACACCCCAAAATGTTCGAGTCCAAGGAGATTTTGGACGAAATTGGCTTACAACAAAACTATTTCGTTAAATGAGTTTTTACATTGTTTTATTGCTTTTGGTTGTGAATCAAACCATATTAGACAAAAATAAAAAAAATAAAAATTTGGACCCCAAGTACTTACACCCCAAAATTTTCGAGTCCAAGGAGATTTTGGACGAAATGGGCTTACAACAAAACTATTTCGTTAAATGAGTTTTTAAATTGATTTTATTGCTTTTTGTTGTGTATCAAACCATATTAGACAAAAACAAAAAAATTAATAATTTGGACCCCAAGTACCTACACCCCAAAATTTTCGAGTTCAAGGGGGTTTTTTCACGAAATGGGCTTACAACAAAACTATTTCGTTAAATGAGTTTTTACATTGACTTTATTGCTTTTGGTTGTGTATTATACCACATTAGACTAAAATAAAAAAATTAAAAATTAGGACCCCAAGTACTTACACCCGAAAATTTTCGAGTTCAAGGAGATTTTGGACGAAATAGGCTTACAACAAAACTATTTCGTTAAATGAGTTTTTACATTGATTTTATTGCTTTTTGTTGTGTATCAAACCATATTAGACAAAAATAAAAAAATTAAAAATTTGGACCCCAAGTACTTACACCCCAAAATTTTCGAGTCCAAGTAGATTTTGGACGAAATGGGCTTACAACAAATCTATTTCGTTAAATTAGTTTTTACATTGATTTTATTGTTTTTGGTTGTGTATAAAACTATATTAGACAAAAATAAAAAAATAAATAATTTCGACCCCAAGTACTTACCCCTTAAAATTTTCGAGTCCAAGGAGATTTAGGACGAAATGGGCTTACAACAAAACTATTTCGTTAAATGAGTTTTTAAATTGATTTTATTGCTTTTGGTTGTGTATCAAACCACATTAGACTAAAATAAAAAAATTATAAATTTGGACACCTAAAATTTTTCGAGTCCAAGGAGATTTTGGATGAAATAGGCTTACAACAAAAATATTTCGTTAAATGAGTTTTTACATTGATTTTATTGCTTTTGGTTGTGTATCAAACAACATTAGACAAAAATAAAAAAATTAATATTCTGGACCCCAAGTCTTTACATCCCAAAATTTTCGAGTCCAAGGAGGTTTTGGACGAAATGGGCTTACAACAAAAATATTTCGTTAAATGAGTTTTTACATTGATTTTATTGCTTTTTGTTGTGTATCAAACCATACTAGACAAAAATAAAAAAATTAAAAATTTGGACCCCAAGTACTTACACTCCAAAATTTTCGAGTCCAAGTAGATTTTGGACAAAATGGGCTTACAACAAAACTATTTCGTTAAATGAGTTTTAACATTGATTTTATTGCTTTTGGTTGTGTATCAAACCATATTAGACAAAAAATAAAAAATAAAAAAAAAATTCGACCCCAAGTACTTACACCCCAAAATTTTCGAGTCCAAGGAGATTTTGGACGAAATGGGCTTACAACAAAACTATTTCGTTAAATGAGTTTTTACATTGATTTTATTGCTTTTGGTTGTATATCAAACCACATAAGACTAAAATAAAAAAATTTAAAATTTGGACCCCAAGTACTTACACCCATAAATTTTCGAGTCCAAGGAGATTTAGGACGAAATGGGCTTACAACAAAACTATTTCGTTAAATGAGTTTTAACATTGACTTTATTGCTTTTGGTTGTGTATTATACCACATTAGACTAAAATAAAAAAATTAAAAATTAGGACCCCAAGTACTTACACCCGAAAATTTTCGAGTTCAAGGAGATTTTGGACGAAATAGGCTTACAACAAAACTATTTCGTTAAATGAGTTTTTACATTGATTTTATTGCTTTTTGTTGTGTATCAAACCATATTAGACAAAAATAAAAAAATTAAAAATTTGGACCCCAAGTACTTACACCCCAAAATTTTCGAGTCCAAGTAGATTTTGGACGAAATGGGCTTACAACAAATCTATTTCGTTAAATTAGTTTTTACATTGATTTTATTGTTTTTGGTTGTGTATAAAACTATATTAGACAAAAATAAAAAAATAAATAATTTGGACCCCAAGTACTTACCCCTTAAAATTTTCGAGTCCAAGGAGATTTAGGACGAAATGGGATTACAACAAAACTATTTCGTTAAATGAGTTTTACATTGATTTTATTGCTTTTTGTTGTGTATCAAACCATATTAGACAAAAAAAAAAAAATTAAAAATTTGGACCCCAAGTAGGTTTGGTTTCAGTGGTTTACACTTAGGCCATTTTTGGCCCATTGCGATACCACGCATTCATGCTACATCATTAACCCATTCACCTATTCACCTACTCACACAACTACAGTATACCACCTGCACTTTGCAAGCTCCATGTCAACCTGTACATTGACATGGACGGTGGGTCGGCGCTGAATTCTGCACTCCATCAGAGGGTCTCAGTTGTGTTTATTAACATCACCGATTGTAGTTGATGATGAAAATTTGATTTGCATCTGGCCTCTGATGGGATTCGAACCCAGTACCTTCCGGTCCAAGTGCCAAAGCTTTAACCACTGCACCACTTGTTCGGTTGGACCCCAAGTATTTACACCCCAAAATTTTCGAGTCCAAGGAGATTTTGGACGAAATAGGCTTACAACAAAACTATTTCGTTAAATGAGTTTTTACATTGATTTTATTGCCTTCTGTTGTGTATCAAACCATATTAGACAAAAATAAATAAATTAAAATTTTGGACCCCAAGTACTTACACACCAAAATTTTCGAGTCCAAAGAGATTTTGGACGAAATGGGCTTACAACAAATCTATTTCGTTATATGAGTTTTTACAATGATTTTATTGCTTTTGGTTGTGTATCAAACCACATAAGACTAAAATAAAAAAATTAAAAATTTTGGACCCCAAGTACTTACACACCAAAATTTTCGAGTCCAAGGAGATTTTGGATGAAATGGGCTTACAACAAAACTATTTCGTTAAATAAGTTTTTACATTGATTTTATTGCTTTTGGTTGTGTATCAAACCATATAAGACGAAAATAAAAAATTAATAATTTGGACCCCAAGTACTTACACACCAAAATTTTCGAGTCCAAGGAGATTTTGGACGAAATGGGCTTACAACAAAACTATTTCGTTAAATAAGTTTTTACATTGATTTAATTGTTTTTGGTTGTGTATCAAACCATATTAGACGAAAATAAAAAAAAAAATTTAATTTGAACCCCAAGTACTTACACTCCAAAATTTTCGAGTCCAAGGAGATTTTGGACGAAATGGGCTTACAACAAAACTATTTCGTTAAATAAGTTTTTACATTGATTTTATTGCTTTTGGTTGTGTATCAAACCATATTAGACAAAAATAAAAAAATTAATAATTTGGACCCCAAGTACTTTTGGACGTAATGGGCTTACAACAAAACTATTTCGTTAAATGAGTTTTTACATTGGTTTTATTGCTTTTGGTTGTGTATCAAACCATATTAGGCAAAAATAAAAAAAAATTGATAATTTGGACCCCAGTTACTTACACCCCAAAATTTTCGAGTCCAAGGAGATTTTGGACGAAATGGGCTTACAACAAAACTATTTCGTTAAATGAGTTTTTACATTTATTTTATTGCTTTTTGTTGTGTATCAAACCATATTAGACAAAAATAAAAAAATTAAAAATTTGGACCCCAAGTACTAACACTCAGTGTTGTGCCTGTGTTTTACGTTGCGTAATAGACTCGGTTTTTTACATGTAAAATACGTATTTTACACATAACAATTTTTTACAAAATGTAAAATCCAAAAAAACTATTCGTAACTAATTCAAAATTACTTATAGTTCATAATCTCAATTCTTACGTATCTATATAAAGAAAATTGAATATAGGTATGATGTAAAATGAGAATTGAACTTTAAATAATTGAATTGAATTGAATTTATTTATAATTCTTCTAATTTGTTAATTATAATTAAAAGTAAAATATTTGTAGAAAAATATAAATAAAATTATTTTTTTTTTCAAAGAAAATATGGTTTGTTTCTCAGCTACTAGCTTATTTTTTTAGAATAGAAAAACAAAATCCACAACACTATGGGATTAAAGTGTAAAACGATTAATCATTGAACACATTCAATATTAATGCTATAACATTTTAATGTTATCGGTTACAAAAATTGTTTAGATGATTACGAGAAATCATTACCAACTTTCGACAAGATTATTAAACTTGACACAGACAGAGACATCTGTAGTGCAATTTGATTTCTACCGATTATTGCTTAAAATAAGAATTACATTGCTTAAAATAAACAACTTCATACTGCTCTAATATCGTAGCAAAACGAAATAAAAGAATTGTTGCGCTATGTGACGTGAGAAGAAAAAATTCAAAAATTTAGGTATCATTTGTTATTGTCAAATGTCAACACAAAAAAAACAAAAATAAACATCGAAAAATAAAATCAGGTGTATAAAAATTTAAATATTATATTATATCAAAATAATATAATTATATCCACCAGCTCCAAATACACCAGCTCCAAAACTAGAGGATTTTATTACGGCCAAGGAATCAAGGATAGTGCAAATTTGCTTGAAAACGATATTTCGTATGAATGAGTTGGAGTTCAAAACTATGCTTATTCGATGTATCGCTCATCTTAGCATTAGCTATAAGAATACGGCAAATCAAAATTTGGCCCGAGATATTAAAATTTTACTAACCGTTTTCGAGTGAGTTTTCTATTACTTATTAAATTACAAGTCAAATGAAACTATACCAATGGCTCTTTGGCTCGAATATTTTAATTTTCGAAATAGGCTTACAACAAAACTATTTCGTTAAATGAGTTTTTACATTGATTTTATTGTTTTTGGTTGTGTATCAAACCATATTAGACAAAAATAAAAAAACTAAAAATTTGGACTCTAAGTAGTTACACCCCAAAATTTTCGAGTCCAAGGAGAATTTGGACGAAATAGGCTTACAACAAAACTATTTCGTTAAATGAGTTTTTACATTGATTTTATTGTTTTTGGTTGTGTATCAAACCATATTAGACAAAAATAAAAAAAATAATAATTTGGACCCCAAGTACTTACACCCCAAAATTTTCGAGTCCAAGGAGATTTTGGACGAAGTGGGCTAACAACAAAACTATTTCTTTAAAAGAGTTTTTACATTGATTTTATTGTTTTTGGTTGTGTATCAAACCATATGTAACGCACACCAGTTAAAAAACTAATGCCCGTTGACAGAATATTCCTGAAGGGATTTCGAGCGGTCATTTTATCCCGGCTAGGGCTCATCGTGTGGGGTGGGGTTTTTCGAAATTTACAGGAATCAGTTCTAGACCGCAGTATTGGATTCTAACATTTTAAACTAAGATAAAAACCCAAAATAAAATTCATAAATTAGAGAAAAAAAAACAGAAAAGACATTCACCATCATCATCATCATCATCATCCTAACACTCGGAAATACCTACCATTAGCCCCAGATCATCCTCACCTTTAAATTGGCTTTAGCCTCTCATTATGTTTTTATGAACCATATAAAAAAAAATATAAATGGTTACGTTGATAACTAAATAATGGATGAATAGTTTTTATTCTCATCAAATTTATCGAAGCAAAAATGAAATAAAAATATAAAAAGAAAAACCAATATAAAATTCACTACAACTACCTAAACCCCCTACTAGCTTAAACTAAAATTAAGAACTATGCTAAATGAAAATTATTTATATTAAAGAAATTAGTAATTAACGAAACTATACCAAAAAAAAAATATAATTATAAAGTGTTAGTTTAAAGTTTGATTCTTACTCCATGTTGATTGTTGCATGTTGATTGGTGTCTTGCATAACCAGTGTATTCCGTGCTGTTGTATGTCCTTCCGTATGTTTATAGATACACCGGAATTTTAATACTCGACCGCGACAGCGTTAACGATAGCTGCACACCGATCAATTCACTTGATGTATTATTATTATTTGTTTATGTATTAACTTTATGACTTTAAATTATTTATTTATGTCATAACTATTTATTTATTAATTATTTATATTTAAACTATTTTTATTAGAACACGGATTCTGTAATGATTTATTTATAACAGATTATTTATAGTAATAGTATATGTGTTTTTTTTTTGGCTTTATTTAATTGTTCGTCCTTGAACCCCGTTGTGCAGACTTAAAGTTTGCAAATTTTTCCAGCACATGGCACAAGGTTATAAATACTATATTATTTTGCACTGTAACACATTCTAGTCATTTCTAGTCATCAATATGGTACAATCGAAACTTATCTTGTCACTATAAATTTGATTATTCTTTATAATTTACACTAGTTTTATAGTATTTTCATTTTCAATTGTTTAGTTGTTTTATGAAAAATACTGTTTTCTGAGTTTTTCTTTTCACTAACTTTAGGTACTTAGATTTTAGAATTACTCACACTTTTTATTGTCCAATGGCGTATAATATTGTTTCAATCACACCATTAATCGTTAGTAAACTAAGCTAACTTAAACTAGCAATATCCTAATTTTATTATATTTCAATTTTTCTTTTTATTTATTTTTCTATGAATCTTTAACTTATTTTAATTTAATTATTTATTTTTTTTCGTGTCACTTGACTTTTTTTCCATTTAATTCTTTTTTATTTTTGGTTTACATACAACCAATCTCTCCCAAATTTCAAAACTTCATCCCCTTCTCTCTCAATATTTTGCTAATCATCAACTCCAAAAGAAAACGAACCATAATTTTTCTTGATTGACCACATAATATAAAAAACTGCATTACCATCATGGGATAATACCGAATTATTACAAACATCAAGCAGCATTGAACTTAACACTGTGGTGGTGGTAGTTAGAGATAAAGATAAATCTAAATTTTCAGAAAAATT
This sequence comes from Nephrotoma flavescens, assembly GCA_932526605.1. NCBI lineage: Eukaryota > Metazoa > Arthropoda > Insecta > Diptera > Tipulidae > Nephrotoma > Nephrotoma flavescens. Next base: position 231,739 of record CAKOBK010000185.1, on the reverse strand, counting down.
GGAATTTCTTTGTGCCTATCGGCACAAATCGTGGGGACGTCCCACATCCCTTGAGAGATGTCTTAAAGCCGGGCATTAGCTGAATAAAAATAATAAAATTATCCCTGAACACTACTTATCTCAACGGTTGAACGGAGGTTCACGTTTTAAGATCCTTTATGTGATACGTACCCAACATACTACCATTTTCGTCGACAACCTTAAACGCTACGTGGCCCACGGGTTCTTTAATAAATGCCTTTTTGAATTTCGGTGCGAGCTTGGCCGAGAACTTCTGTGTTGCATCACTCTGGCAGAAATTGCGAATAAACACCGGTTGGCCTGGATAAAACTGACGAATTCGACTGCGGAGGTTGTATCGGTTTGAATGTTTAGCATGGGCTTTACGTAGGTTAGAAAGAACGGTCTTCTGAGAAAGTGATAGTTTGTCAATATTAGAAAGTTGTACTTCATGGTCTTCTAGACTATTTAATTACCTTAATACATCATAAGAACATCCATCGGGAAGATAATGTTGGCCATAGACTAAAAAGTGTGGTGATCGGTCTGTGCTTTCGTGAACTACATTTCGCAATGCACAAGCAATTGAATGAATATGAAGGTCCCAATTAGTGTGGTCTTCCTGAATGTAAGATTGAATGGCTGCTAATATGCTCCTTTTAACCCGTTCGGAGGCATTTGCCTGTGGCGAATATTTTGGTGTTAAAATATGTTTTACGTTGTGTTTTTGTAAAAACTCATGAAACAACCGTGAGGTAAACTGTTTACTATTATCGTTCAGGATATGTTCAGGAACAGAATAAAGATTAAATACTCGGTTACTTAAAAATTTAATGACATTGGCACTATTGGCATCCCGCATAGGTTCGAGCAATACAAATCGGCTAAAATGGTCTAAAAGGACGAAAAGGTATTTATTCCCAGATTTAGATCTCGGATACGGTCCCATGAAATCCACATAAAGGCGCTGAAAAGGTCTGGATACTTCCGAATATTGACCCAGAGGTGGACGAGTTATTACATTTGATGCCTTACTAGCTTTACAAATTTCACAGCTACCCACAAACTTATGTACATCGGCAACCATTTCCGCCCAATGATAATGCCTACGCAAAATTTCGAGGGTTTTCCGGATCCCGAAGTGTGAAGCACTAGGAGGTGAATGTGCTCTTTCTAACAGAATAGGAATGAGCGGTTTTGGAACATAAATCTTCCAAGATGGAATATCGGTGGATAAATCGGCATCAGGATTAGGCAGGATAAATATCTTACCATCTCTAATTCGAATATTAGACTTAATCTGTGGATTTGATTGTATTAAAGAAATTTGAGCCAGGTATTCTGGATCTTGAAAATGTGCGGCATCTGAATCTGGCTTTACCGGAAGGTTGTCATTACATTCGTCCAGTGTGAATGCTTCTGCCTGACGGGAAAGCGCGTCTGGCACCAAGTTTTCCTTACCCTTTCGGTACTCAATCGTGAAATTGAAACCTTGTAACTTCAGGCTCCAGCGAGCGAGTCGCCCAGAAAGTTCCCGTTGTCCCATCAACCACTTTAGACTTGCGTGATCCGTAATGATAGTAAACGGGTAGCCTTCTACGTATTGCCTAAACTTCTCAAAACTTAATACAGCGGCGTAGCATTCGAGTTCGGTAACGCTATAGTTACGCTGCGCTGTATTAAGTTTTTGCGAAATGAAGGCAATAGGGCGTTCATCGCCGCTGGGAGACCTTTGAAACAAAACGGCTCCCACGCCTGTCGCAGATGCATCACACTGAATAAAAAATCTCTGATCCCAATCAGGATTACAAAGAACAGGAGCAGAGGAAAGGGCGAGCTTCAACTTCTAAAAGACTGCTGAGCCATGTCATTCCACTCGAATTTATGATTCTTTTTTAGTAAGTTAGTAAGAGGAGTAGCCAAGTCTGCGTATCGATGGATAAACCGCCTATACCATCCTGACATGCCCAAAAATCTCCTAAGTTGTCGAACAGTTTTTGTAATGGGGTATGAAGTAATGGCAGAGATTTTAGACGGGTCCAGCTTCAGTACACCATCGCCGACAATGTATCCGAGGTAGCGAATTTCTTTGAGAAGAAATTTACTTTTCTCCACGTTAATTGTCAATCCGGCTTCTTTCAACAGTTTGGCGACTCTATTCAATATCTCCATGTGCTCATCGAATGACTCCACTGTTATAAGGAGATCGTCGAGATAGACAAAAACCTGTGTGTGCAGCTCGTGAGGTATCACCCGATGCATCAATCTGCACATAGTCTGCGGCGCATTGCAGAGCCCGAAAGGCATGACGGTAAACTGGTATAATGGTCGGCCTGGGACAGTAAAGGCAGTCTTATCCCGCGACCCCTCATCTAATGGTATCTGCCAAAAGGCATCTTTCAAGTCAAGGCTAGAAATGAACCTTGTCTTGTTAAGACGCCCTAACAAACCGTCGATGAGAGGCAACGGGTAAGCATCCTTCACTGTCACCGAGTTTACCTTTCTTGCGTCAAGGCACAATCGGACTTTACCATTGGCCTTGCGGACTATGGCGATCGGAGAACTCCACGAGCTGCTACTCTCCTCTATAACGCCCAATGAAAGCATTCGTTCGATCTCATATCCCATTTCAGCTTCAACAGCTGGAGACACGGCGTAATATCGCTGCTTTATGGGTCTGGCATCGCCGACATCAATGATGTGTTTTACTAGATCCCAAACCAAGCAGAGCAGACGACGGAAATTGATGCTTCACTATATCCAACCTTTTCTGCTGATCCGATGTGAGTTGATGTAATGGCGGCTCAGCATCACAAGTAATGGCTTCACTTACAATACGTGAAAAGGAGCAAATCCGGTTAGAAGGTGATATATTAATAAGAGCAGACTTACAAGTTATTTTTAAATCGAACAAACGCCAAAAATCAATTTCAAGATACAGTTCTTGATTTAGGTTAGGAGCGAGGTGTAAAGTTACATAATTAGTTTGACCAGCAAACGTAACCGGAACTTTTATATGTCCTATCATTCGCTCACAGTTCCCGTTTGCGGTTTTAATTGTAGCTGGAAGGTGTCGGAAATGTACCGTGGGATCTTTAAGAATGTTTTCACAGTTTTTACCAAGTATAGACACGTTGGCTCTACTATCTAGGAGTCCACGCATTTTATTACCCAATATTTGAATATCAGCATACGGCCGCCCGTCCGAATCTTCACCGATAAGTGATTCAAGAATTTGTGTTTTAAAAGATTTTCTTAGACGAAAAAATCTGAGAAACCGAGGAGTTTGACTGTTTTTTAAAATGTGATTGTTTTGTTTAGGGTACTGCGTTTGGGTTGGCGAATATTTTGATATCGTAAATTTGTTATCTAGGCATGTTTCAAGATTGAACGATACCCGTTTGGATTTTGATTTATTTGTGATGTCTGTGTGTTGGGGGGAATCGCTGTCGAAACGTTCGCCCCCTTCTTCAAGTTTCCCCAAATCGTTTGACAAGTAGGACAATTGGGTTTAATTACTTCGGGTGTGCCACAACCGAAACAAAAGGTATGCATCATTTGATAATTACAATTTTTGAAATAATGACCATTTTTCTTGCAGTTCCAGCAATATTTGATGTTTTCAGTACTACTCGAAGCAAGCAAAGGTTTAGGCGGTGGCCTATTTGAGGTAATCGCATTGACTACTGGATATCCTGCGTTATAACTATGACTATTAGTAGCACACGAATATGGCATAGAATAATCCTTACAATTATCTAAATAATTATTACTAGGTTTATTAAAATGTTGCGCCGTTGGAAAATAGTTTGAGGCAGGTTTTTGGTAGTTTGGTGAATTAGGAATATACCCGCTCGAATGATAGGTTTCAGCGTTTGAGGGAGGATCCTGCAACAAATTAATTTCGTTTATATGTCTTCGTGCCTCGCAATAAGTTTCCGGTAATATACGATTTCTTGTCCAGGCATCCTCGTACGCTACACATTTCCGAACCAATTCGTCGATGTTGTTAAATTGCACGACTGCGAGTCTATCCTGTAAACCTGGTCGCATATTTTGCGTTAATATGAAGATGAGTTCGGAGTCGGGCATACGGACTTCCATTTGTAATGACATGGACAAAATATTGTTGTAAAAATCCATAAATTTTTCATTAGGACGCTGTTTCCTAGAATCTATTCCACGCGGTATTTCCAAGTCGGTACGTCTATCCGAAAATCTCTTAATTAGCTCTGACTTAAGAAAAGACCATCCCACATTTCCGTTCCTCTGAATAAAATCCCAATACCAATCCGCAGCTATTCCTTTAAGAAAATAACTCATATCATTGGTAACTTGTTGGAAATGTATTCCATTTATCATTGACTGGTGCTCCACCATCCGAACAAACTTTTTAACAGGAGTGCCTTGAGGTGTCCCATCGAATGAAATCGGCCATTTTCTTGGATCTCTAAGATGATTCTCCAACTGATTTTCTATTATGTGCAGGTATATCGACGTCTTCTTCAGGCCCTAAGTCGATAACCTCTAATTTCATAGCAGATTCGTTTAAGTCGACATCTTCTTGTTCAAGCACTTGAATAAAATCGGTCAGCTGTTTCAATTTTTCCTTCATTTCAACTACAGCCGATGCTACCACTTTTGAGTATTCAATCCTATACAACCTGTTACTAACATGTAAGAGTCGGGATCGTAATATGTTTGTATCGAATGCAACATTATCCTTGTTTTTTTCTGCTTCAATCGCATTTTGAATCTCAGAATAAATTTGCCTAAATTTAAGAATAATCTTTTGCATTTCACGTCGAGGATTTTTCTGAGCTAAGTGTACTGGTCTATTTGGTACCAACACAGGATGCGCTTTTTCATCTTCTAGGCGTTTTAAAAGTTCGTTTAGATTACTAAGAGGGTTGTCTCCCCTAATATTTCGTACTGCACACTCCAGCTCAAATTCGTCATGCGCTAAATGTTCTGGATTCATGTTGGTTATTTTAATTCTACGAGAACCACACCACAATTAGTTAAGCTTCAGTACCCCTAATATAAGCAATTGTAGGTTTGATTATATCTCCAATAAGCAAAGCTAGTAGTGTTCAAGAAAAATTATGATATGTAGATTTGTCTTTTATAGTTCAAAAAATTAATAATTCAGTAATAAATTCTTAGTAAATAAAATAATGCGATTAGTAAAATACTATTAATTATATTAAGCGCTTAGTATATAATAGAATGCTTGTATGTATGTGTATTCATGAAAGTGAGGATAACCTAGAACTAGAGAGCATTTTAAACATTATTGATTTGAGGTGAATTAGGTTGATGATGCGTGAAAATATCTAAATATAAAACAGAAATCAAGCTTTTAGTAATAAATTGGAATTCAGCTGATGATCAAAACTTGTTAGGAACACTCATGATTCCAATTTATTATCTACCTTAACATCTTGTAAACGTGCCAATTACATTTATCCCGAATGTTCTCAAAACACAAAATAACGAAAATTAAATGGATATAGCACTCGTGAATGCAATTGGCTGCCTAAAAGATTGTTAATCGTAATACGGGAAACAAATGTACACTAAATTCAAACTAAATAGAAAAACAATGAATTCTAGAAATAGTGTAATATTGTATCAACAATTAATAAGAAACTCAAAACTAAAACAACATTTAAAGTACCAACTTCAACCACACTTTAAAGAAAGCTTGATCCGAACTCAAACAACTAACTGGAATATCGGTTTACTTTAAAGCACAGTTCTCAATGAACTATACGGATTACCACTAGTTTCATTAGTCATATTATTAACGGTCATTAAAATCAAAATCCAAAATGGAGAAACTAAATTTGACCAGTAACAAAATCTAAAACATGTTGACTAAGATGAAATAGACAAATAAGAAAATCAAAACGTTAATTACGGATAATAAGTGTCAACGATTCTAATTCAACCTACCTTAGAAAAGCAAAATATTAAAATTTAAAATGAATAATGGTAATTTACTGTTTTAAATTTACTATCAAACTTGTAATAAAAAAAATTTATACTTCAGTACCGGTAAGTTTGGGTGCCACTGTAACGCACACCAGTTAAAAAACTAATGCCCGTTGACAGAATATTCCTGAAGGGATTTCGAGCGGTCATTTTATCCCGGCTAGGGCTCATCGTGTGGGGTGGGGTTTTTCGAAATTTACAGGAATCAGTTCTAGACCGCAGTATTGGATTCTAACATTTTAAACTAAGATAAAAACCCAAAATAAAATTCATAAATTAGAGAAAAAAAACAGAAAAGACATTCACCATCATCATCATCATCCTAACACTCGGAAATACCTACCCTTAGCCCCAGATCATCCTCACCTTTAAATTGGCTTTAGCCTCTCATTATGTTTTTATGAACCATATAAAAAAAAATATAAATGGTTACGTTGATAACTAAATAATGGATGAATAATTTTTATTCTCATCAAATTTATCGAAGCAAAAATGAAATAAAAATATAAAAAGAAAAACCAATATAAAATTCACTACAACTACCTAAACCCCCTACTAGCTTAAACTAAAATTAAGAACTATGCTAAATGAAAATTATTTATATTAAAGAAATTAGTAATTAACGAAACTATACCAAAAAAAAAAATATAATTATAAAGTGTTAGTTTAAAGTTTGATTCTTACTCCATGTTGATTGTTGCATGTTGATTGGTGTCTTGCATAACCAGTGTATTCCGTGCTGTTGTATGTCCTTCCGTATGTTTATAGATACACCGGAATTTTAATACTCGACCGCGACAGCGTTAACGATAGCTGCACACCGATCAATTCACTTGATGTATTATTATTATTTGTTTATGTATTAACTTTATGACTTTAAATTATTTATTTATGTCATAACTATTTATTTATTAATTATTTATATTTAAACTATTTTTATTAGAACACGGATTCTGTAATGATTTATTTATAACAGATTATTTATAGTAATAGTATATGTGTTTTTTTTTTGGCTTTATTTAATTGTTCATCCTTGAACCCCGTTGTGCAGACTTAAAGTTTGCAAATTTTTCCAGCACATGGCACAAGGTTATAAATACTATATTATTTTGCACTGTACCACATTCTAGTCATTTCTAGTCATCAATATGGTACAATCGAAACTTATCTTGTCACTATAAATTTGATTATTCTTTATAATTTACACTAGTTTTATAGTATTTTCATTTTCAATTGTTTAGTTGTTTTATGAAAAATACTGTTTTCAGAGTTTTTCTTTTCACTAACTTTAGGTACTTAGATTTTAGAATTACTCATTACTCATTTAGAATTACTCATCATGGGATAATACCGAATTATTACAAACATCAAGCAGCATTGAACTTAACACTGTGGTGGTGGTAGTTAGAGATAAAGATAAATCTAAATTTTCAGAAAAATTGGAATTTCTTTGTGCCTATCGGCACACATATTAGACAAAAATAAAAAAATTAAAAATTTGGACCCCAAGTACTTACACCCCAAAATTTTCGAGTCCAAGGAGATTTTGGACGAAATGGGCTTACAACAAAACTATTTCGTTAAATGAGTTTTTACATTGATTTATTGTTTTTGGTTGTGTATTAAACCATATTAGACAAAAATAAAAAAAATAAAAATTTGGACCCCAAGTACTTACACCCCAAAATTTTCGAGTCCAAGTAGATTTTGGACGAAATGGGCTTACAAAAAACTTTTTCGTTAAATCAGTTTTAACATAGATTTTATTGTTTTTGGTTGTGTATTAAACCATATAAGACAAAAATAAAAAATTTCATAATTTGGACCCCAAGTACTTACACTCCAAAATTTTCGAGTCCAAAGAGATCTTGGACGAAATGGGCTTACAACAAAACTATTTCGTTAAATGAGTTTTCACATTGATTTTATTGTTTTTGGTTGTGTACCAAACCATATTAGACTAAAATAAAAAAATTAAAAATTTGGACCCGAAGTACTTACATCCCAAAATTTTCGAGTCCAAGGAGATTTTGGACGAAATAGGCTTACAACAAAAATATTTCTTTAAATGAGTTTTTACATTGATTTTATTGCTTTTTGTTGTGTATCAAACCATATTAGACAAAAATAAAAAAATTAAAAATTTGAACCCCAAGTACTTACACCCCAAAGTTTTCGAGTCCCAGGAGATTTTGGACGAAATGGGCTTACAACAAAACTATTTCGTTAAATTAGTTTTTACATTGATTTTATTGCTTTTGGTTGTGTATCAAACCATATTAGACAAAAATAAAAGTATTAAAAATTTGGACCCCAAGTACTTACACCCCCCAAAATTTTCGAGTCCAATTAGATTTTGGACAAAATGGGCTTACAACAAAACCATTTCGTTAAATGAGTTTTTACATTAATTTTATTGTTTTTGGTTGTGTATCAAACCATATTAGACAAAAATAAAAAAATTAAAAATTTGGACCCCAAGTACTTACACTCCAAAATTTTCGAGTCCAAGTAGATTTTGGACAAAATGGGCTTACAACAAAACTATATCGTTAAATGAGTTTTTACATTGATTTTATTGTTTTTGGTTGTGTATCAAACCATATTAGACAAAAATAAAAAAATTAAAAATTTGGACCCCAAGTACTTACACTCCAAAATTTTCGAGTCCAAGTATTTTTTAAACAAAATGGGCCTACAACAAAACTATTTCGTTAAATGAGTTTTTACATTGATTTTATTGTTTTTGGTTGTGTATCAAACCATATTAGACAAAAATAAAAAAATTAATAATTTGGACCCCAAGTAGTTACACCCCAAAATTTTCGAGTCCAAGGAGATTTTGGACGAAATGGGCTTACAACAAAACTATTTCGTTAAATGAGTTTTTACATTGATTTTATTGCTTTTGGTTGTGTATCAAACCATATTAGACTAAAATAAAAAAATTAAAAATTTGGACGCCAAGTACTTACACTCCAAAATTATCGAGTCCAATGAGATTTTGGACGAAATGGGCTTACAACAAAACTATTTCGTTAAATGAGTTTTTACATTGATTTTATTGCGTTTTGTTGTGTATCAAACCACATAATACAAAAATAAAAAAACTAAAAATTTGGACTCCAAGTACTTACACCCCAAAATTTTCGAGTCCAAGGAGAATTTGGACGAAATAGGCCTACAACAAAACTATTTCGTTAAATGAGTTTTTACATTGATTTTATTGTTTTTGGTTGTGTATCAAACCATATTAGACAAAAATAAAAAAATTAATAATTTGGTCCCCAAGTACTTACACTCCAAAATTTTCGAGTCCAAATAGATTTTGGACGAAATGGGCTTACAACAAAACTATTTCGTTAAATGAGTTTTTACATTGATTTTATTGTTTTTGGTTGTGTATCAAACCATATTAGACAAAAATAAAAAAATTAATAATTTGGACCCCAAGTACCTACACTCGAAAATTTTCGAGTCCAAGGAGATTTTGGACGAAATGGACTTACAACAAAACTATTTCGTTAAATGAGTTTTTACATTGATTTTATTGCTTTTGGTTGTGTATCAAACCATATTAGACAAAAATAAAAAAATTAATAATTTGGACCAAGAGTACTTACACCCCAAAATTTTCGAGTCCAAGGAGATTTTGGACGAAATAGGCTTACAACAAAACTATTTCGTTAAATGAGTTTTTACATTGATTTTATTGTTTTTGGTTGTGTATAAACCATATTAGACAACAATAAAAAAAATAAAAATTTGGACTCTAAGTAGTTACACTCCAAAATTTTCGAGTTAAAGGAGAATTTGGACGAAATAGGCTTACAACAAAACTATTTCGTTAAATGAGTTTTTACATTGATTTTATTGTTTTTGGTTGTGTATCAAACCATATTAAACAAAAATAAAAAAATTAATAATTTGGACCCCAAGTACTTACACCCCAAAATTTTCGAGTCCAAGGAAATTTTGGACGAAATGGACTTACAACAAAACTATTTCGTTAAATGAGTTTTTACATTGATTTTATTGTTTTTGGTTGTGTATCAAACCATATTAGACAAAAATAAAAAAATTAAAAATTTGGACCCCAAGTACTTACACCCCAAAATTTTCGAGTCCAAGGAGATTTTAGACGAAATGGGCTTACAACAAAACTATTTCGTTAAATGAGTTTTTACATTGATTTTATTGTTTTTGGTTGTGTATTAAACCATATTAGACAAAAATAAAAAAATTAAAAATTTGGACCCCAAGTACTTACACCCCAAAATTTTCGAGTCCAAGTAGATTTTGGACGAAATGGGCTTACAAAAAAACTATTTCGTTAAATCAGTTTTTACATTGATTTTATTGTTTTTGGTTGTGTATACAATATTATACAAAAATAAAAAAATTAATAATTTGGACCCCAAGTACTTACACTCCAAAATTTTCGAGTCCAAGGAGATTTTGGACGAAATGTGCTTACAAAAAAACTATTTCGTTAAATGAGTTTTTACATTGATTTTATTGCTTTTTGTTGTGTATCAAACCATATTAGACAAAAAAAAAGTAAAAATTTGGACCCCAAGTAGCTACACCCCAAAATTTGCGAGTCCAAGGAGATTTTGGACGAAATTGGCTTACAACAAAACTATTTTGTTAAATGAGTTTTTACATAGATTTTATTGTTTTTGGTTGTGTATCAAACCATATTAGACAAAAATAAAAAAAATATTAATTTGGGCCCCAAGTACTTACACCCCAAAATTTTCGAGTCCAAGGAGATTTTGGACGAAATGGGCTTACAACAAAACTATTTCGTTAAATGAGTTTTACATTGATTTAATTGCTATTTGTTGTGTATCAACCATATTAGGTAGAAATAAAAAAATTAAAAGTTTGGACCCCAAGTACTTACACCCCAAAATTTTCGAGTCCAAGGAGATTTTGGACGAAATGGGCTTGTAATGTTTTCGTAATTAAATATTATATTTTTATTTAATATTTTAATTTATATTTATTTTATTTAATTTATTGTATTTGTTATTTTACTTAATTAATTATACTTTTTACGCTATTTGCCGTAGGCACTTGGCGAAACACACTTATACTTAATAAACACATTTTCACGTTTTAAGAACTTGTCCTCAGTCGTTTTCCGTGATACGGAGGTGCAAATGCTTAGCAACGGAGTGAATTTTGCCCCTACGCCAAACAAAATCGACCTTCGATCATTCGAAAATCTGGCTGTAGATGCCGAAACAGCCTTATCTGGCCAGATAACCCAAATAAAATCAGTGTGTGCGTTACAAATAAAGAAAGGTATTGATAACTCTTCTACTCCACCATTCTCTTCTTCTGCTGCTTCTAATAATACTAACTTCAAAGTGATTGGTGCGATAAAGAAAAAACTACGTGACCATGACCTTATAGCGTGTAAAGCGGATAAAGGCAATACAATTACCGTGCTCACAAAAGTTAATTACTGCAATAAAATGTCTGATTTTATTACATAAAGTAAAGCAATAGAGCTTGGCAGAGATCCAACTAAGTCTTTTAAGACTTCGGTTAGTAAGTGTATCAACCAATGCCAGAAGTTATTTGATGGAACTGGTTGGAAGTACTCTGTCATGAATCCATCTGCCCCGATCCTTTATGGTTTACCAAAAATCCATAAGGAAGGCATTCCGATTAGACCAATAGTAGCGTATTGCAATGCTCCTGCCTACAGGCTATGTAAGGGTTTCATAAATTTTTTCAATTGTCATACTAATTTCTTTTCGGCTTACTCGGTTAAGAACTCGGTAGAATTGATTAACAAAATTCAAGACGTCGACATTCCGTTACATTCAAAACTAGTTTCATTTGACGTTGCCAGTCTTTTCACTTCTATTCCAATTAATACTTTGTCCCAAATAGTTTATAATTACTTAGATAGGGATGTTGTAGATGAGAGCTTACGTCGTGAACTGAAGTTAGTTTTTGAGACTTGTATTAAACAAAATTATTTCTGTTTTGATAATAAATATCTCAAATTCGCTGATGGTCTACCCATGGGCTCCCCTCTGTCACCTTTGTTGGCTGAAATTTTCATGAATTTCTTCGAACAAATGATCATATCAAATAACAATCCCTATTTTCGTCATATAATCTTTTGGTATAGATATGTTGATGACATATTATGTCTATGGAATGGAACTGATAGACTGTTACACTCTTTCCTTACTTGGTTAAATTCTCAATATCCCACCATTGATTTTACGTTAGAAAAAGAAGAAAATAAATGTATTAATTTTCTAGATATAACAATAACCAGGATTAATTCTTCTTTAGACTTCAAAATTTATCGGAAACCCACGTATACAGACGCTGTTATCCCTAGTTCTTCAAACCATCCCCATAATATTAAAATGTCAGCTTTCCACTCACTCATAGATAGACTAATAAACATCCCTCTGTCAAATTCAAATTATAACACTGAGCTTAACATAATTCTTCAAATAGCAACAAATAACGGATATGCAACTAGGACTATATTAAAGTTATTAAATAAAAAGCTAAAGCGTAAAACTCTAACGGGTATTTATCCACCGGACAGTCCAACGCGGGAAAATTGGCGTCGCTTAGAGTATATAGGAAAAACGAGCCAACGGATTAGCAACACCGTGTCCAATTATACCAATATTAGTTTTGCTTTTTATAATAATAACACAATAAAGAAAATGATTTTTAACAATAAACCTAGAGTTGATCGCCTTTCCAAATCTGGCGTTTATAGGATTAATTGCAATGATTGTAGTTTCTCCTATATTGGTCAGACTGGGCGCAATTTTGGAGTTAGAGCTAAAGAACATTTATCTGGTTGAAATCAATCAACTTTCCATAACCATTTAACTTCAGAAAATCATACAGCTAGCTTGAACAATTTAGACATATTACATATACAACCCAAAGGCAGACGTTTAGATACTTTAGAATCTTACGAAATTCGAAAATCAATATTTCTTAACCAAAATATCCTTAACGAACAGAGAGAAATCCGGTTCTCACTAATTACAGACCCCGCCCTTTTCTATTCTCACGTACGCAATAATATACCTTGAATTTTGTTACTCAACCTATGACTCATCGCCTACCTGCGCGATCCGTAGATTAATTTTTATTGCTTATTTTTTTCCCCTCCCTCTTTTATTTTTATTTTTATTTATATTTTGCTTTTTTCTACTATATAACAAAAAAATTTTACTAATACAATTCAGTAGATACTCCTGATGATGACCTAACACGTCGAAATCGATCGATGGATTTTTTAAACTTTTTGAAAAATATTCTGCGAAACAAAAACAAGTGATTAATAAAAATGTGTTTATTAAGTTTAATTAATTATTTATTGAATTTATTAAAATAAATTTTCATTTAAATTACCACCATATGCAATGGAGGTGTGGTGTGTTTGCGGCATGGTGGTGTGCGGCGGCGACTTGATGTGCTGCTTGTGCAGCTTGTTGCTAGCACGGCTGTGGTTGGAGACGAACTGAATGATAAAGAGAAAATTATTTTATTCGTTCTGTTTTGACTTCTTCTTCGTCGTGTTGCTTTTGCTTTCGTTTGGAATGCTCGTCGTGTTATTTCCGGCTTGCATATATATGTGCATCTGTTGATGCATTTACTCTGTTTAGACGTACAGAGTAATGATGAGTTAGCGATGAGTTTGCGAGATGTTAGTTTTGTAACATGTACGATTTGAATATTGGTTTGCAATATTCTAACCGCTACATCACCTCCCCCCAGATGAGTCACACAGTGAAGAAGAGTGTCAATCAATGCTATACTAGTGATACCGAAGGATATCTGTCGATATGCTCAACACGGTTAAGATTGGGCGTCAGTCCGTTGTTGCTGTCATATCTTTTCTTTTAGCATCGTATATGATTAGCTGATCGATTCGTGACTGAAGGATTGCGCGATTGGTTGGTTTATTGGTTAAGATAGGTACCGATAGATATCCATTCTTTAAGACATTTATCTTATCGGTAGTGATTATTGTTTGTTAGTGTCAGGCAGTAATTCTTATTCCATGTGAGCTTAAGATGTGCATAAGCTCAGTGAATAGCTTCGAATTATATGCCTAATCGGTCGGTGAGTTGACCGATACTCCGAAACTAAAAGTGTAGTTTTCGGAGTGCAAGGGAAAACCGATCGTGAATTGTTGTTTCCCAGTATTGTTCAAGTGTCGATCGTGGCTCGTTGTTGAATGTTGAAATACCGAAGGATATTTGTCGGTTGCGACATCTAATCTTTCTGTATTGGATAGCCAGTCGACTAAAAATGACAGCAAAATTGTGCTTGTCAAGAAATTGGAATGTGTTTAAAAAAAATGGAGAATTGTGGTCACTGTTGAGGTGGGTGTTGTTGATGCTAACTCATAGATCATTGTTGTTGCATGATCTACGCAAGAGGAGAGAGAGCGACAATTGTCATGATTGTGGTGTTCACAGAACCATGCGCGTCGCTGGATATGGATCATGGGAGTTGCATGATTCACGCAAAAAAACGAAAGTATAGACATAATGGTGATATTCACAGCACCATGTGCGCCGCCGGATCATGATAATTGCATGATCGATGACGACGCTAGACGAAAAAGAATGTGAACAAGTCGGGTAGTTCACAGAAAGAACGTGCGTGCTGCTGAGGTATGGGTCATGAATTTGCATGCCCAATGTAGTGAAACAACTGAAAAAAATTGTTTTATTTACAACAACAAAAAAACGTTAAAAATAAAAATTATTCGCAGCCGGGGTTCAGCTTCGATATTGTTGTTGCCGCTATTGTTGCTGCCGCTGCTGTTGTTGCTGTTGCCTTTGTTGTTGCCGCTGTTGTTGTGATTGGAGTGGTCGCACTGTTGTTGTTTTCGCCTATGCTGTTGCAGGTGCTGCTGTTGTTGCCATTGTCCGGCTCCCGCGTAGGGCGCTATCGCCATTGTGGGGGCAAGTTGGCCCATATTTTGTTGTTGTGTGGGTGTGGCGGCTTTAATTTGCTCGCCATAAATTTACTGTCACCCACGATGGTGTGGCGGTTAAGGTTGCGCTCACACAAAAAAAAATATTTCCACCGCACACAAAAAAATTATCCACACACCACAAAATATTTACACGTGCCACAATATTCATTTTTATTTTATTATTTTTATACCGTAAAAACGGACGTCGGGGTCACCAGATATAATGTTTTCGCAATTAAATATTATATTTTTATTTAATATTTTAATTTATATTTATTTTATTTAAATTATTGCATTTGTCATTTTACTTAATTAATTATTTATTGAATTTATTAAAATAAATTTTCATTTAAATTACCACCATATGCAATGGAGGTGTGGTGTGTTTGCGGCATGGTGGTGTGCGGCGGCGACTTGATGTGCTGCTTGTGCAGCTTGTTGCTAGCACGGCTGTGGTTGGAGACGAACTGAATGATAAATAGAAAATTATTTTATTCGTTCTGTTTTGATTTCGTCTTCGTCGTGTTGCTTTTGCTTTCATTTGGAATGCTCGTCGTGTTATTTCCGGCTTGCATATATATGTGCATCTGTTGATGCATTTACTCTGTTTAGACGTACAGAGTAATGATGAGTTAGCGATGAGTTTGCGAGATGTTAGGTTTGTAACATGTACGATTTGACTATTGGTTTGCAATATTCTAACCGCTACAGGCTTACAACAACACTATTTCGTTAAATGAGTTTTTACATTGATTTTATTGCTTTTGGTTGTGTATCAAACTATATTAGACAAAAAAAATTAAAATTTGAACCCCAAGTACTTACACCCCAAAATTTTCGAGTCCAAGGAAATTTTGGACGAAATGGGCTTACAACAAAACTATTTCGTTATATGAGTTTTTACATTGATTTTATTGCTTTTGGTTGTGTATCAAACCATATTAGACCAAAATAAAATAATTATTAATTTGGGCCCCAAGTACTTACACCCCAAAATTTTCGAGTTTAAGGAGATTTTGGACGAAATGGGCTTACAACAAAACTATTTCGTTAAATGAGTTTTTACATTGATTTTATTGCTTTTTGTTGTGTATCAAACCATATTAGACATTAATAAAAAAATTAAAAATTTGTACCCCAAGTACTTACACCCCAAAATTTTCGAGTCCAAGGAGATTTTGGAGGAAATGGGCTTACAACAAAACTATTTCATTAAATGAGTTTTTACATTGATTTTATTGTTTTTGGTTGTGTATCAAACCATATTAGACAAAAATATAAAAATTAAAAATTTGGACCCCAAGTACTTACACTCCAAAATTTTCGAGTCCAAGTAGATTTTGGACAAAATGGGCTTTTACATTAGTTTTTACATTGATTTTATTGCTTTTTGTTGTGTATCAAACCATATTAGACTAAAATAAAAAAAAAAAAAAATTTGGACCCTAAGTACTTACACCCCAAAATTTTCGAGTCAAAGTAGGTTTTGGACAAGATGGGCTTGCAACAAAATTATTTCGTTAAATGGGTTTTTACATTGATTTTATTGCTTTTTGTTGTGTATCAAACCATATTAGACAAAAATATAAAAATTAAAAATTTGGACCCCAAGTACTTATACCCCAAAATTTTCGAGTCCAAGGAGATTTTAGACGAAATGGGCTTACAACAAAACTATTTCGTTAAATGAGTTTTTACATTGATTTTATTGCTTTTTGTTGAGTATCAAACCATATTAGACAAAAATAAAAAAATTAAAAATTTAGACCCAAAGTAGTTACACCCCAAAATTTTCGAGTCCAAGGAGATTTGGACGAAATAGGCTTACAACAAAACTATTTCGTTAAATGAGTTTTTACATTGATTTTATTGTTTTTGGTTGTGTATCAAACCATATTAGACAAAAATAAAAAAATTAAAAATTTGGACCCCAAGTACTTACACCCCAAAATTTTCGAGTACAATGAGATTTTGGACGAAATAGGCTTACAACAAAACTATTTCGTTAAATGAGTTTTTACATTGATTTTATTGTTTTTGGTTGTGTATCAAACCATTTTAGACAAAAATAAAAAAATAATTAATTTGGACCCTAAGTACTTACACCCCAAAATTTTCGAGTCCAAGGAGATTTTGAACGAAATGGGCTTACAACAAAACTATTTCGTTAAATGAGTTTTTACATTGATTTCATTGCTTTTTGTTGTGTATCAAACCATATTAGACAACAATAAAAAAAAATTTAAAATTTGGACCCCAAGTACTTACACCCCAAAATTTTCGAGTCCAAGGAGATTTTGGACGAAATGGGCTCACAACAAAACTATTTCGTTAAATGAGTTTTTACATTGATTTTATTGTTTTTGGTTGTGTATCAAACCATATTAGACAAAAATAAAATAATTAATAATTTGGACCCCAAGTAGTTACACCCCAAAATTTTCGAGTCCAAGGAGATTTTGGACGAAATAGGCTTACAACAAAACTATTTCGTTAAATGAGTTTTTACATTGATTTTATTGCTTTTTGTTATGTATCAAACAATATTAGGTAGAAATAAAAAAATTAAAAAATTGGACCCCAAGTACTTACAACCCAAAATTTTCGAGTCCAAGGAGATTTTGGACGAAATGGGCTTACAACAAAACTATTTCGTTAAATGAGTTTTTACATTGATTTTATTGCTTTTGGTTGTGTATCAAACCATATTAGACAAAAATAAAAAAAAAATTAAAATTTGAACCCCAAGTACTTGCACCCCAAAATTTTCGAGTCCAAGGAGATTTTGGACGAAATGGGCTTACAACAAAACTATTTCGTTAAATGAGTTTTTACATTGATTTTATTGCTTTTTGTTGTGTACCAAACCATATTAGACAAAAAAAATTAATAATTTGGACCCCAAGTACTTACACCCCAAAATTTTCGAGTCCAATGAGATTTTGGACGAAATGGGCTTACAACAAACCTATTTCGTTAAATGAGTTTTTACATTGATTTTATTGCTTTTGGTTGTGTATCAAACCATATTAGACAACAATAAAAAAAAATTTAAAATTTGGACCCCAAGTACTTACACCCCAAAATTTTCGAGTCCAAGGAGATTTTGGACGAAATGGGCTTACAACAAAACTATTTCGTTAAATGAGATTTACATTGATTTTATTGTTTTTGGTTGTGTATCAAACCATATTAGACAAAAATAAAAAAATTAAAAGTTTGGACTCCAAGTACTTATACCCCAAAATTTTCGAGTCCAAGGAGATTTTGGACGAAATGGGCTTACAACAAAACCATTTTGTTAAATGAAATTTTAAATTGATTTTATTGCTTTTGGTTGTGTATCAAACCATATTAGACAAAAATAAAATAATTAATAAATTGAACCCCAAGTACTAACACCCCAAAATTTTCGAGTTCAAGGAGATTTTGGACGAAATGGGCTTACAACAAAACTATTTCGTTAAATGAGTTTTTACATTGATTTTATTGTTTTTGGTTGTGTATCAAACCATATTAGACAAAAATAAAAAAAAATTTTAAATTTGAACCACAAGGACTTACACTCCAAAATTTTCGAGTCCAAGGAAATTTTGGACGAAATGGGCTTACAACAAAACTATTTCGTTAAATGAGTTTTTACATTGATTTTATTGCTTTTTGTTGTATATCAACCATATTAGGTAGAAATAAAAAAATTAAAAGTTTGGACCCCAAGTACTTACACCCCAAAATTTTCGAGTCCCAAGAGATTTTGGACGAAATGGGCTTACAACAAAACTGGGATACCATCGTATTCCCGAAAATTTTATTACAAAAATGATGTTTTTGACTAGATCAAAAACTTACTAGTAGACAGTTTCTCAAATTTCAAATTGCCTCAAATAAAAAACCCGAAAAATATCCCAAATCACGTTTTGTAAATTTTAGATTTTACGGGCGAAAAAATTAATCTCAAAAAAAAACTCCCAAATTTTGCATTTAATTTTATATTTATTTAAGACTGTTAAATAAAAATAAGAAAATGAAATATAAGTTAACATAATAGTAATATATTGTTACGGTGACACCTGGATTAGAATAGAATAACTTAATTTCATTAATTGTTCAATTGCATTTATGATTTATACTCAACATTTAGGCGTCATTTCTATACTAACATATTTGCTCGATGCGCATTTAGGATTATTCTGGAAACAAATATTTTGGTATATAAAGGCGCGCGTTGACGTGGAATGCTGAGTCTTATTTTAAACGTGATACAGTGAAGGTTAAATAGAAAGATTATTAAAGTGATTATTAAAGCGATTATTAAAGTGATAATTAAAAAGTGTGTTATAATTATAATAATTAATTGTGAATTTTGTGTTGTATAATAAATTGTGTTGTGTAAATAAATTGTGTGAGTTCAAATTTGAAGCAGTTGTATTTATTCACAATCCAGTGATTCGAACCTTGAGTGACAAGACAAAATCGTAACAATTGGTGACAGCGGTGGGATTGTGAATAATAAAGAAAATGATACTCTACGAATTAAAGCTTGCGCAATTAAAGGAGCAGCTGAAGCAGCGAGGTTTGGCCAGTGAAGGCACAAAAGCTAGTTTGGTGGAGCGACTACGTGAGGCCATGGAGAAGGACGGTTTAAATCCAGATGTATATGATTTCGAGGAGGAAAAAACGGATGAGACCGGTGTGGACAAGAAAGAAGGCGACGTACAAATGGGGGTCGGAACAACACAAAACCCATCCGGAAGTTTTGATTTATCGCAGTTGATGGCTGCTATGAATATGATGGGACAACAGCTGACGCAACAAGGGGCGGACATTAAACATCAAATGAAACAGCAGATGGAGCAACAAGGGGCGGACATTAAACATCAAATGAAACAGCAGATGGAGCAACAAGGGGCGGACATTAAACATCAAATGAAACAACAGATGTTACAAGTGGAGCAACAAGGAGCAGACATTAAACAGAAGATGGTACAAATGGAACAACAAGGAGCGGACATTAAACAATCGAACGCGGACATTAAACACCAAATAGAAGATTGCCAAAATAAAATAGACGAGAGGTTTCTGGAGTTATCATCTACGCTACACGGTAAAGTGGAAAAACTGCAAACAGAAGTACACGCAGAAATTCAAAATGTTAAAGGGGAGTTTCAACGTCTCGAGAAGGAGCTCCAAGATGTCAAGGCGAATGGAACGACACATCAAGTGATCCATACGGTTAATGCAGTTAAGATAAAACCACCAACATTTGATGGAACAACATCCTTCAGTATTTTTAAGTTCCAATTCGAAACGGCGATTAAGCAAAATCAGTGGAATGAAGAACAATGTGTTGCAGCGTTAATTGTGGCTCTTAAAGGCGAAGCGGCAGAAACACTACAAATCATTCCCGAGCAGGAAAGGAACGTTTACATGGGGATTATGAAGGCATTAGATCGAAAATACGGAAGTGACCACAAACGAGAAATCTATCGCATGGAATTGAAGGGTCGATACCAAAGAGGAGGAGAATCGCTACAGGAATATTCATCGGCAATTGAGCGGCTCGCGCATTTAGCACATTCAAATATGTCGGCTGATTACATGGAGCGAATTAAAATAGATGCATTCATTGACGGTATTCGAGATCCTGAGACGCGCAGAGCGGTGATGTTGTCACCTAAGACAATTTTCATGGAAACCATCGCTTGTGCGTTAACAAACGAAACTGCGCAAACTATCATCAAACCAGCAATGAAAATTCGTAGAGTGGAGATTGATTGCAGAATAGACACCGCGCGGGCTACGCCAAGGTTCAGAGATGGAAGTGGCAGGATTAAATGCTGGGTATGTGATAGAATGGGTAATATCTCACGGGACTGTTACGAGATTAAGAAGAAACGAGCACGGTCGCCATCTCCTATGAAGCGTAGATCAAACGAGGAGCAGATAGAATCCAGAAGGGCAGGTCAGACGACAGCGAAGTCGTTAAACTAGTCAGTTTGCAGGGGCAGAAGCTGACTCCCACAACCGATTGCCCCATAACCTTCATCCATGTTTCGAGAATAGCAAGGAGCGGTGACAGCTTAACAATTGAAGCCGAGATTGATGGGAAGAAATGCACAATCACGCTGGATACGGAAGCAACTCATACGATTGTTCGTGAGGATATTATCAATGGAATTATGGAACCAGCTAATGGAATGAAATTACGAACGGCGACTGGAGAAAATTCAGCAATAAAAGGGAAAAAGATCGTAAAAATAAGGATTGGGCCAAATCACTTTCAACACGAGGTGCTGGTTGCAGATATTGTAGACGAAGTCATCTTGGGGATGGACTTTATGAGAACGAATGGCTTCGTGGTGGATGTTGGACGGGGTGTATTAACCTACGATAATATCGAGTTGCCACTTCACGTTAGCGCCGCTATAGGAGAAACGAGCGGGCAAATTATAATGGACCATCGGGAGAAGCTGCCACCGAACTCGGAAACAATAGTATGGGCAAGATTGGAGGGAAATTCTGGGTCACCCAGGTTGTGGGTTGTGGAAGCCAATGAAGCGGAGAGCGGAGCCAGAGAAATTATGATCGGGAAAGTCCTGGTGAAACCAGACAGCGATAATAGAGTACCAATTAGGACTATAAATCTCTCGGATAAGACGAAAACCATCAAGAAAGGGACAATAATCTGAAAATGCGAAGAAATATCTGCGATTGTGAAGTGCGAGCAGAAAAATCCGATTAATACGACTAACTTGCAAGGGCAGAAAGAGGTTGTAGAACAACTCATGGAGAAATGGACCGAAGATCTTACCATGGAACAGAAAAATTTGGCAAAACAATTGCTCGAGCGGTACATGCCAATATTCTTCAGTACATCGGACAATAATGGGAGAACCACAATGGTAAAACATCGAATAGATACAGGAGCAGAAACGCCGATTCGCCAACCACCTAGGAGATTACCATTGGCAAAGCAAGGAGAAGTGAATCGAATGGTAAAAGATATGCAAGCAGCAGGGGTAATCGAAACATCAAGCAGTCCATGGAGTTCACCAGTGGTTTTAGTCGAGAAAAAGGATGGTAGCATGAGATTCTGCGTGGATTACCGAAAATTAAATGCTGTGACGAAAAAGGATAGTTACCCCTTGCCAAGGATCGATGACACGTTAGACACATTATCGGGTGCTCGAATATTTTCGACGTTAGATCTGCAAAGCGGCTATTGGCAAGTGGAAATCCAGGAGGAAGATCGCGAGAAAACGGCATTCAGTGTGGGTAACGGATTATGGCAATTTAATGTTATGCCATTCGGATTATGTAACGCCCCTGCGACTTTTGAACGGCTAATGGAGCGCGTATTAAAGGGATTACATTGGAAGACGTGCCTCGTATATTTAGATGACATCATCGTTATGGGCAAGGATTTCGACGAGCATTTAAAGAATTTGGCAGAGGTTTTGGATCGGATACAGGCCGCCGAATTGAAGCTAAGCCCGAAGAAATGCAAACTATTTGGGTCATAAGGTAACAACCAATGGAATCCATACCGATGAAGACAAGATCGCAGCAGTGAAGGAATGGCCACGACCTAAAAACTTACATGAATTACGGAGCTTCCTTGGATTGTGCACCTATTATAGACGATTCGTGCCAGGATTCGCCAGTATCGCGAAGAGTTTACACGAGTTAACCAGGAAGAACAAGGCATTCGAATGGAAGGATGATCAGGAAGAGGCATTTGTGGAACTAAGACGACGATTATGCGAAGCACCAATCCTCACATACCCTATACCCAACGTTAAATTCATTTTGGACACCAATGCAAGTAATGATGGTATAGGAGGAGTATTATCACAGGCAACAAATGGTGAGGAGCGAGTTATTGCATATTACTCCAAGATGTTATCAAAACCGGAACGGAATTATTGTGTAACACGGAAAGAGTTGTTGGCTATAGTCGAATTTGTTAAGCACTTCCATAAGTACCTCTATGGCCAAAAATTTCTTCTACGGACGGATCATGGAGCTTTGCGCTTGTTGTTACAATTCAAAAATCCAGAGGGACAAGTAGCACGTTGGATCGAACGTTTGCAAAGCTACGATTTCCAAATTGAACATCAGAAGGGAAGCGCACATGGAAATGCCGACGCATTATCAAGAAGGCCATGTCCCGTGGAATGCAAGCATTGTGGGCGTGTGGTGGGTAAGGAAAACATCATCGATATTCGGCTTATGCAAGTGCTACCTGATGAGCAATGGACTGATGAAGTGATCAAGAAGGAGCAATTACGGGATGCTGACCTATCATTCATCATGAAACATAAGGAAAAGGAACACCGTCCCACATGGAGTGAGATAGCTGACAAAACTCCCATTGTAAAAGCATATTGGGCTCAATGGGATAGCCTCCACATAGAAAATGGATGTTTAAAACGAAAGTGGGAAAGCACGGATGGTAAAGTAAAACAATTCTTGGTAGTGGTGCCAAAAGATCGGATAGCGGAAATCCTCAAGAAGTATCATGGAGGAGCAAGTGGAGGTCACCTAGGGATTAATAAAACATTAGTCAAAATTCGCCAGCGTTTCTACTGGTGCGGATGTAGACAGTCAGTAGTAGAGTGGTGTCGAAGATGTGACCAATGTGCGGCAGTAAAGGGACCAGCACGAAAAAGCCGTGGAACCATGAAACAATATAATGTCGAGGCACCATTTGAGAGAATTGCAATGGATGTGGCGGGGCCATTTCCGACTACCGAGAGCGGAAATAAATATGTGCTAGTAATAATGGATTATTTCAGCAAATGGCCGGAAGTGTACCCGATACCCAATCAGGAGACAACAACAATAGCTGATGCCGTGGCCAACAACTGGATAAGCAGATTTGGTGTACCGATGGAAATTCACACGGATCAAGGAAGGAATTTCGAATCGGTGGTATTTCAGGAGATATGTCAGATGCTTGGAATCAATAAAACAAGAACGACGCCTTTACATCCACAGTCGGACGGTCTGGTGGAAAGATTCAATGGCACATTGGAGGAATATCTAGCAAAGGTTGTTGAAAGGAACCTGTAACGTATGGCTTGGGTCATCCGACGCCGCATGGTACACTTTATCTACAACGGATAGCTAACAGTGGCTAGGGAGGGATCTATTACTCACCAAAGCGTCGGAAGCCATTATTACAAAAAAAAATATTACAAAATAAATTAATTGAGTTCATACATAATTAAAAAAAATAATGGTTCGCCATAATATACCGCTACATCCCAAGCTCATCTCATTTTATAAAGCACCTCAAAACATAACGCTAACTATCATTACAAAAATAAAACGAAATCAAAATGCGCAGAATGCTCGCACATGATATCACTAACTTATTTCGGGTACTGTAAATATACACTTATATTCCCAAAAATAAATACTCGTATGCCAAAGCAAAATAAATTATAAAAAAAAATTAAAATCCATTCACAAAGAATCAATGAAAGTAAACGAAAAAACTGTGTATGAATGAAAACTGATATACAACAATAAATTTAAAGGGAAATCAAAACAAGATTGTAAAATTTAAAGAGATGCCATAAACAAAACCCATAAACAAAATCTATTAAGAGGGTATTTTACCAAAATAAATTTTAATTTTGAAGCTAACCTAAAATTTAAAATACGCACATGTACAATCATACTATATTATTTTCCTACGTAGTAGTGGTAAATATGTATACTTTTGATCTCTTGTTAGTTTTGCCAGTGCACCTAGATACTAATGGCCTCACTGCTTTAAAAATTTTGCTATATGACGTCATTTTATGTCGACGATTTCAATCTTTGATATGGCATTAAAGTCAAATAAATGATCCGAGTTTTTTATATTTGGTAAAAAATAATTTACATATTATATAATTATCAAAATATGCATTAAACATTTCGTTAAACCCTTAAATGTTATGTATTTATTTAGACATAAATTTGATGACGTAACAAGCAGTATTGCCTTGTCTTCTAGGTTCATTGGTTTTGCTTATGAATGGAAACAAATTCTGTTGTTGGTTTATGGAATAAAAACGAAACCATAGCAGTATGCATGTATTGAAAGTAAATAATTTGTAGTCAATTAGTACATTCATGTCCTTATTTTCATGGAAATGTTTTTAATAATAAAGAAATCTCGCGTAAACACAAAATGCATTAATAATGCCTGTATCAACAACGCATGATGAGTATAAAAACGTGAACAAAATGTGTAAGCAAAATAAACAGAATTTAGTAAAAATTAAATTTATTTTCGTATGTCCTAACATACAACATACATTACACGTACACCACTGACCGCCACAAGATATTGGATCAAACGTTTGTTTTGGATATAATTTGTATACCGATTTATAAGCTCACGATAGAAAAGCCCCATACCATAAATTAATCTGTTACGAATTACAATAGATATGATGGTTGATGATCTAATCGAATGAGATAGATTTATGAGGCTAAGTAGCTCAACAAACTTAAAAATTCCCATGCCCTTTTATAATCAATTTCTCTTATTGGTATATATGTACATACATAGGCTTTGCAATTTATATAAATAATAATTCCTTGTAAAATAATAAATTAGTGCACAAAAAGTATTTTATAGTAAATATCGAAGCATGTATAATTTTATACATATGTAAGAAGTAAAATATACATAATGTGTATTGTGTATCAAAAATTACATCGTTATCTCCTTTGAATGTGTGTCTTCATTGGTTCAATTTTTTTTAATCGAATCGAAATACAAATCGCAACACAATAAATCTAATACATTCTACATGCAGAAGTACATTAGTATTCTATGTAGAATAAAGTAGTGTTGGTTTCGATTGAATAATCATAAATATAGAACACTACCAAAATTCATTCATTTGCGTATTTTTTCTTCTCCATTGTTTTCTCCGTGTAAAATTATTAACAAATACATAAACATTTGATTCCCTTCATGTGCGCGCGCATACCAAAAGAGAAAAAGCCACCAATCGGAATATTGCTGAACTTATTTTTATGGAAAATTTTGATAAACTATTTTTATTTTTATAATTTATATAATAAAATTGAAAAATATTTAGAAAAGAAGAAAACTAGGCACGAGATTAAGAGTTCTAGTTGATTCTTGTGAAATAATTTTTTGTCTACTGTAGTTGTACATTCCAATCGAACCTGCACAACTTGTCCAAGTTTGGGAGCTTATAACAAAATGTTAAAAGAAAATTTAGAAAAACTAGGCACGAGTTTTACATATTATCTAATGAATATAAAAAAATTCTAGAAGAAAATGTTCACACAAGTGCTTATCGAACCTGCACAAGATACCATTACTTTGGTACAAGACCCTCTTAAGTTAAATTGCAAGTTAAATCGATTACTACGGGAAAATAATTAATAATTTAGAAAACATAAAAAAATTGTACGTCACCAAATCAATGTGTTGAGTGATGGTGTCCTTGTGTGCCCTTGTTCTCTCTTTTTTATCAAACTAGTTGGTTGCAGGTGTAGTAGAAACAGCCAAAATGTACTCGTATTATTATTATAGATGATAACGTTACTAGTTGTAACTTCCTCGATGGTATTTGTTTGCTTACGTATGGTTCGTGGTGATTACAAACCAAATTGATTTTGTTTTATTGTTGTACACACAATGAACCACACTGCGATCGTATTTGATATTACGATTTTGATGAATGACCATAAGACGCAACAATTTAGCATATAAATTTTTGTTTATGCATAGGGTGAAACACTTTATGATAAATTATTATTAACTAATTTTCTATTATTTTAATAAATTATTAATGGCGGAACATATGAGTTTAATTTGGGATTTGTTATTAAATTTATTATTAGTTATTATTAGTAGCCTTAGCCTATTATTATTATCATTATACAATGTTCATGCTCTTCACCCACTATAACATCGAATCACTTTATGGTCTTATCTTAACACAATCACCAATGATGACCAGCAACAATCCCGCCAAACGAAAATACGGTATTAGTGGTATACCGAAAAAAAAATGAAACACATAAATTTTGTTCACATAGATTGACTTTTTTTTAATAATTAGATTCTTGAATTTTATTATTTTTCGAAAGTTAAATTTAATTACATACATATATTTTAGTTTATTAGATTATTATTATTTTTTTTTTATACATATTTTTATTTGAAACATATACATTATGCCTTTTAAGAAAATACACTTCACAATTAACTACTACCGTACATAATTTTAACAATTTTTAAGTTAATTTCTAAGCTACAAGCTCTAGATTTTTCGTTTAACAATCCATTAATGTACACAGAATCAATACAATCAATATCACTTTTTTTTCTGAATTTTATATCTCTTTTACTTTTTTTTCTTTGCGATCACAACGTTCTAATTACGAATCAACCACTCGCCCCTTGCGCATTTTTTTCCGTGTCTTTATATAGCCCATCGATTCCCCTTTTTGATCCCCGCTATTATCAAAAAAATTTTTGTATATATATATAATGTAAACAAATACTCGACCGACAAGAAATTGTGCGCTAAAAAAAACTAGTGCCTTGATCTGTCTTGTTAGACCAAAAATATCGAGAACAACAATAAACAACTCACATACACCTTGGATTGTACCAACCCTCGACATCAGCTGAGATAAATCATGTACATTGCTATGCACATCAACAATTGCATTTACAACACAACCGCAACAATACTATGTACAATTATTATATAATTCCCCCTTTTTCCAGCAAACAACGAAATGACTACAGTGCGCGAGGATGAAGTTTACGACGTTCCTAAGATAAGCCAATTGCTACAGGGCAGATTTGAATTTGTCAATATCACCTTTGCAAATTCAAAACTGAAAAATAAAATATAAAATTATCTTAAGGAACGCACGATTACGTTTTAATGTCCATCAAGTGATAAGTACCGAAAATTTGACCTTTCTCTTCACTCAAAACATAATTCACGTTACCACGTTTTTCCTTTACGAAAGCTTTCAGAAACGGGTATGCAAATTTCGCAACATATTTTTAAGAAGCATTGCTTTTTGGATGTTGTCGCACATATACTTTCTGGCCAATGGACAAGTTCCGATTCCTAGTACGTAAATTATAGCGTTTTGAATACTTTTCATATGCTTTCCGTAAATTTTCACGGACTCGTTCGTGTATTATACCCAAGCGTTCCGTGGTATTCATCCAGTCGACTGAACCATCGCTCAACAAATCTAGTTCGCCCAATAGTTTGTAATCATCAGCATGTATGATTTGGTGATAACCGAAAAGTGAAAAGTGTGGGGAAAACCCCGTTGAATTGTGTACTGAGTTTCTCAGAGAACATGCTATTTGGGGAAGGAATTTATCCCATGTTGAATGTTTCTCGCCAATTTATGCTCGAATTGCTGCAACAATTGAGCGATTCACCCGTTCAGAGGAATTACTCTGCGGAGAGTAGTATGCCGTTTTGATGTGTTGAATACCTAACGATTTAACCATGCTGGTAAATTCCTTTCCAATGAACTGGACTCCATTATCTATATGAATTGTTTGTGGTACACTGAAAAGCGGAAACAGTTCATCTTGTAAAAACCCTACGATAGGCCCTGCAGTAGCTTTAGCTAATGTTTTAAGGTACACGAACTTAGTGAGGTTATCCAAAATGATCAGAATTACAGTCTTGCCTTTCGCAGTTCGTGGATACGGTCCTAATAAGTCCATGAAAATTTTCTGGAATGGTCGTTGAGATATTGCCTGCATGCCTAGAGGTGGGCGACCACACGTATTCATTGCTTTCGACTGTTTGCAGATATCGCACTTCACAATAAAATAGTGTATTTCTTTTGCCATTTTCGGCCAGTAATACATGCGTCTCAATCTTTCAATAGTCTTTTTAATTCCGCAATGTGCACCATCTGGAGGACAATGTTCTCTTTCAATAAGCGATTTGGTCAAATCGTTTGGAATCCACAATTTCCATGTTGGTATGTCGGTAAGTGAGATGTGTCTTTTTGGCTCTATACGAATGAAAACCCTATTTTGGTGAATCATTAGATTAGGGTAGGAGCTAGGATCTAACAGAACCTTTTGCTTTATCCCAATATAGGTTGGATCTGTGATTTTATAGCTGTCAAAAAGATCATCACTGAACAAATTTAGGTCTGCGTTTATTTCTTCAATGGTATCACAGTATACTCTTGATAACGCGTCTGGTACGACATTCTCGGAACCCTTTTGGTGTATGATCTGAAAATCGTAACCCTGTAGTTTCAAACTCCAGCGGGCGAGGCGACCACTTAAATCCTTCTGCTGCATCAACCACTTGAGGCTGGCGTGGTCTGTTATCACTGTAAACCGGTACCCCTCAATGTAGGGCCGAAATTTTTTTATACTAACCACCGCCGCCAAGCACTCAAGTTCGGTTACCGAATAATTCCGTTGGGCCTGATTTAATTTTTGAGACATATAGATAATTGGTTTTTCGTTGCCTTTGGTATCTTTTTGGAACAAAACGCTACCCAATCCCTGGGTGCTTGCATCGCATCGAATATAAAACTCCTTCGAAAAGTCAGGATTGTGAAGGACTGGGGCACTATATAACATGTCTTTTAATTTCTGGAACGCCTCCTCTGCATCGTCAGTCCATACAAATTTTACACCTTTCCGTAACAAATTTGTAATCGGGGCAGTTATTTCGCATAGTTTGAAATGAACCGGCGATACCAACCGGCCATTCCAAGAAACCGACGCGTCTGTTTTACCGTGGTTGGATTTGGAAAGTTTCGAATAGCTTCCACTTTTGATGGATCTGTTTTTGGCCCTTGTTCTCCTACTATAAACCCCAGATACCTCGTTTCTTTCAGCACAAAATGACTTTTATCTACGTTTATCGTTAGTCCAGCTGCCGACAATAAATCAGCAACGGTTTTCAACAGTTCCAGGTGTTCGTCGTATTCCGCAGAGATTATCAGTAGATCGTCTAAGTAGACAAATACTTTATCTCTTAATCTGTGCGGAATAACTCGATCCATCAGTCTGCTCATGGTTTGAGGTGCGTTACACAACCCAAACGGCATGACGCAAAACTGATAGAGAGGACGCCCTGGAACTGTGAATGCTGTAATCTCTTTTGAGCTCTCAGAAAGAGGTATCTGCCAGAAGGCATCTGTGTTCAAATTGAATAATTGGGAAATGTTCGTGTACTTCCGCAAATAAATACTTATATTGTACGGTGCATAGTTGTGCCCAAGTTTATTCCCTTTGAAATATTATAGTTGATAATTTGTCGAATAAAAATGCAATATATTATACAGTATAAAAATATATATACAAATTTATTTTATTGATACGTGTTGATGCTTCCAAAGATGAATTACAAGAGAGCGAGATTACAAAATGGTTTTTTTAAGTTTGACATAATTTTCGGAGTTTCGGAATTACCTAACTCAACCTACAAACAACTGTCCCAAAATATATACTGTTTACTTATTTTGATACACCGAAATACAATTCGGAATTAAATTAATTTGACATGCAGAGTACAATCTACTTTACCTATATTCGGAGTTAAATAGGTTTAATGGGTACATTTAGTATGAGTTACGTAAATGTCAAACCGAATGATGGAAGTGTCATCGTCTCGACATTGTAAACAAGGTAAGTAAATTTTATTTATTTGAGTTAAATTTAGTTAAATTCTAAACTAATAATTATTAATTATTATAGATAATTATCCTGAATGTTAAATATATTACAGATAAGTATTTGTATCTAGATAATTAATAAATTAATAAATTCTAATAATATAATTTCTATTCTAGGAATATACAACTGGAAGCAACACAACAACAACAAATTTTTATTTTGTGTACAAATAGAAATAATAAAGTTTGATACATATAAATAAGTGTTTAGTGAAACATACTCCCCCGGTTAAGCGATGATTTGCTTAACTAGTCCATTGGCAGCTTGCATAACTTCGTGATGGGACGCTTTAATTCACCATTTGCAGTTTTTAGTGTAACAACCCGAATACTTCCATCTTTACCAGGGTGAACCTTGATTTTGCGTCCTCTTACCCAATTGAGAGCTGATAAATTATCATCTTTAATCAATACGAGCTCCCCTTCGATGAAATTGCTCCTTTGATGCTGCCATTTCGATCGTTTTTGAAGTGTTGTGAGGTATTCTGCGTGCCACCGTTTCCAGAAGCCCCTGGACATATTTTGAATGATCTGCCAACGTTCTTTCAACTTAAGATTTATTTCTTGGTCATCTGGAACTGCTAACAATGAAGTACCAATTAAAAAATGACCTGGTGTCAGTATCTGCAGATCGTCTGGATCGTTGTTCATCGGAGTTAACGGCCTTGAGTTTACAATCGCCTCGATTTGTATTAGAAGCGTTTGTAATTCTTGAAGCGTTGGAGCGGCCTCACCCAATACTCGACGAAGGTGGGTTTTAACGGATTTTACCCCGGCTTCCCACAGACCACCAAAGTGTGGGGATGATGGCGGTAAGGTATGCCATTCTATTTGGTGTGAGCTCAGGAATGATGATACTTGGTCGTTATGAATCTTTGATGAAAGGATTTTGAAAAATCCATCAAATCTTCGTCGAGCACCCACAAAGTTCGTGGCGTTGTCACTGTATATGGCTCTTGGTAGCCCTCTTCTGCCCGTGAATCTTTTTAATGCAGCGATGAATTCGTCGGTTGAAAGCTCATCTACCACTTCCAAATGAATGGCTTTAGTTGCCATACACACAAATAAGCAGATGTATGCCTTGATACGTTTGGATCCTCTGCCTTTCTTTGAACTAATGGCGATTGGTCCTGCGTAGTCTATTCCTACTTTATTAAATGCTCGTGTTAGAGTGACTCTTAGTGCAGGTAAGTTACCCATCAGTTGTTCTGCAATCTTTGGACGAGTTTTGAAACAGCATATGCATCCATTTGTGACTCGTTTAATGACATCCTTAGCTCCCATTATCCAATACTTTGCTAGTGATATGAAGAGCAACGTTGATTGATTTGGATGCAAGTTCTTGCAATGTAAGTATCTCACGATTTTTTCTGTGAACTGGTGGTGCTAAGGTAGTATAGCGGGATGTTTCATGGAATATGGGATGTTCGAATTTTGAAGACGGCCACCCACTCGTAGTATACCATTTTCGTCTATAAATGGATGTAATGCTCTTAGTCGGCTATCCGTTTTAATCGATGCACGTTTCTGCAATTGTTGTATGTCGTCTCGGAAACAATCATGTTGTGCCCATTTAATTAGAATCCGTTCACCCTTTCTCAGCTGCTCACATGTGATAAATGAGGATTTCTTCTTGCGACATGCTTCAGTGAATCGAATGCAATTCGCCAATACCCTGAGAATTGAACTGTAAGAAGAAATTTTCTCGACGAGATATTCTATGTATGATGTAGTAATTGCCTTCTCAATTTTAGTAATTAGCGCCGTTTTTTTCCTTTCAGCAATTGTATACCCTATTGGAATCTCCTTGTAACTGGGCCACTCATCTTGTGACATCTTCAAAAACTCTGGGCCATTCCACCAAATTGCGTGTTTTAGAAGTACACTAGGTAAAAGTCCCCGACTGGCGCAATCAGCTGGATTGAGACTGCTAGGCACATGATGCCAGTGATTGTTTGGTAATTTGTCGATGATAAAGCTCGTACGATTTGCTACAAAACAATTCCATTTTCTTGGAACATCGGAAAGCCATGACAGAACTATGCTCGAGTCGGTCCATGCGTATAATGAGCCAATTGGAGCTTGAAAAATATCTGAAATTTTGCAAAGCAATTTAGTTAACAGTACAGCACCACAGAGTTCCAAACGTGGAATTGATAATTGCTTTAGAGGAGCAACTTTCGTTTTCGAAGCGATTATACGAACGAAACATTCTCCATCAGTATTAGTAGCTCTTATGTATACCACAGCTGAGTACGCCCTTTCAGAAGCATCGCAGAAACCATGGTACTGAATGTTATTTGTTGGTGGTTGCGTTAGTAGATATCGTGGAATACGCACAGTAGTAAGACTGGACAGCTCGTTGCGGATTGAACACCAAGTCCGATATACGCCTTCTGAAAGTGGATCATCCCATTCTATCTTGGTCAACCAGAGTGATTGCAGCAAAATTTTGAAGTTGATGGTTACTGGAGCAATCCAGCCTAACGGGTCGAATAATTTACTGCATTCGGATAGTAAACTTCGTTTGGTGAACTTGCTGCACGATATTTCTGGAACGTTGAACGTAAATACATCTTCGTTTGTTAACCAGCAAATTCCCAATGTCTTCACATATACATCTGGATCTTCAAATGAAATAGAATCTCTTCCAAGTTTCTCTGTGGGTACGTTTTCGAGAAACTCCTGGCTGTTTGAGCTCCACTGTCTTAATGGAAATCCGGAATTTGATAAAATGGTTGACATCTCGTTGTATACTGCAACCGCTTCATCGACGGAGTTACAACCCGACAGCAAATCGTCAACGTAGAAATCAGATTTGATCATGTCGGCCACTTTCTTAGATATTTGACGATTGTTCACAATAATTTGTTGAAGTGAACGAATAGCGAGATACGCCGAGCAAGTTAAACCGTAAGTAACCGTTTTTAATTTAAAGTGTTGCATTTCCTCCTTCGGGTGTTCACGCCAAACAATTCGCTGAAAATGTTGGTGTTTCCGATGAACTTGCACTTGTCGAAACATCTTTTCTATATCGGACACAAACGCTACCTTATGACAGCGAAACCTTGTTAAAATGGAGAAAAGATTATCTTGAATTGTTGGACCTGTTTCTAAGACATCGTTTAGTGACACCCCGGAACTTGATTTGCACGACCCATCGAAAACCACACGCAGCTTTGTTGTTGCACTGGTTTGTTTTATAACAGCATGGTGAGGTAAGTAAAATGAATTGGCAATGGCTACGGCTGGTTCGGGAATTCTCTCCATATGTCCAAGCAACTGATAATCTTGCATGAATTTTCGGTATTCTTTTCTTAAATATGAATCTCGATTAAATTTACGTTCCATCGCAAACATTCTGGAAGTTGCTGCTTTTAAACTGCTACCCAACGTTTCGAAGTTTCCTTTGAGTGGTAATTCCACAGTATAACGGCTATTTCTCAATTGATGAGTTCGCAGAAAGTGTTCTTCACACACATCATCATTAGGTGGAATTTCATCTGGAATTTCTTCCACTTCCCAAAAACGACGTAACAGTTTACAAACATCGTCAGAACTTGTTTGAATTGTGTAGCAACGAGTAACAGATTTAATATTGTTGTCAAAGGACCCCGCGGTAATCCAACCGAAAAGGCTTTCTATTAAATGAAGATTGTGCTGTACGGATATTCTTCTCTCCTTGACAATTTCGTAAAAAACGTCGATGCCGAGGATCATCTCAATAGATTTCGTTTCATTAAATGTAGGATCAGCAAGGCAATAGTCAGATAATTTGCTTGATAAGTGTTCATCCAAAATAACTGATTGTAATGGTAAGCTAGTTGTTAGTTTATTGAGAATCAAAGCATCAACGAAGACAAACTTGGAGCACTCGAATCTTGACGATAATTTTACATTTACCATACCTCTTGTTTGGCCAGCTGAGATTGCAGACAGACCGTTTATAGTGACACAGGCATGTTTACGCTTCAGCCCTAATTCCTTGGTAAGATGTTCGGTGATGAATGTGGACTCTGAACCGGAATCTAGCAATGCACGAATGTGGTAAATCTTCCCTTTCGAATCAGTGGTTGTAATTACAACTGTGGGTAATACTGACTGCTTATTGTTGTGCGATGGTTTCTTTGTCGTGAACGAAATTGAAGTCGAACTACTTGGCTGAGACTCCTCAGTTTTAGTTTCACATATGCTGGCTATATTATTGTTTGTCTCCTTAATATATGAAGGAATTTCGTTTACGTCGTGTAAAATGGTGTGATGTTTAGCTTTGCACTTATAACACGTATTCGTCGATGGACAGCTCGTCAAATGGTGATCATCCCTTAGGCAATTAGTGCACAGTTTACGTTTATCGACAAAGCCTTTCCGCTCTTTAATGCTGCATCTTTGAAATTTGAAACATCTGTGTAGCGGATGCGGTTTATTGCAGTAAGAACACTCAATTCTGCTGATGGCAACATGCGTTTGTTTGCATGCAGATCTCGTTGGCTTGGTATGTATTTGACAGCTTTCTAACGCATCACATCTACGCTGAAGAAAATTCAAGAATTTTTCGATTGTCGGCATATCATCAACTACAGAGTGTAATGCCTATTGTTCCTTTGTTTCGTCATCTAATTTGTTCAGCATGATATACACTATCCATGGATCACGTGATTTACACTCTGGCCCAAGCGCTTTCAAGCTCCGTAGGAGTTCATCTGAAGTTTCTGTCAATGTTCGCAATGATTTCGAGGATGAAGATTGAATTGATTGTTGGTCCATGAATTGTTTTATGGTGCTATTTACAATAACGCGTTTTTTGTCGTACCGTTTCTTTAATTTTTCCCAGGCCTCCACGTAGTTGGTATCAGTAATCAAGAGATGGTTGATCATTCTAGCCGCATCACCCTTGAGAAGTCCCTTTAACAGCTGGAATTGGTGCACTCTTGAAATAGTGTCTTTATTGTGCACGGTAGCTTCAAACAAGTCTTTGAAGGATGGCCACTGGATATATGTGCCATCGAATGGTGGGATATTTATTCTCGGCAGTTTAACATCACTGTTCTGATTAATGGTTTTATCAAGAAACGTTTCGAAGTATGCCTTTTGTTGATAATACATATTGCTCACGGTGGCGTTCAGATCGTCGTTACGTATTTCATCATCTACGTTTTCGATAAAAGAAGCCGCCTTTGTTAATGAGCCGAGTATACGCCCACGTTTCTGTATAAGCGAAGGAGCGTCCGTTTTGCTTTGATAAAATTTACCGCGTTGAATTAGGTTGAAATTTCTCGAATCACGGTCACACGATAAAATATAGCGAGTTGAATCAGGATGGAATTTCACGAATCGCTGGCTGGTCACACTTTATTCACACCCTTATTTTTAGTAAACTAATCACCGCTGTTTATTGTTAATTATATAGTTCACTTGTCGAATCACTGATATTGTTTGTAAAAATCGATTACTCACAGTTTGTGTAGCTTTGACTAGCTTTGTATAGTCTGATGTAACGGAGGGTAGCGGGTACTGGATGGCCAAATAATTGTTCACTCGCTCGTGCAGGTAGTATTTATCGCCGACGAGAAGAAATTAATAGTTGCGCCCGAATACTCGTCCCTATCCGGCTCGAAGGACCATTTTTGTGTTCAAATTGAATAATTGGGAAATGTTCGTGTACTTCCGCAAATAAATACTTATATTGTACGGTGTATAGTTGTGCCCAAGTTTATTCCCTTTGAAATATTATAGTTGATAATTTGTCGAATAAAAATGCAATATATTATACAGTATAAAAATATATATACAAATTTATTTTATTGATACGTGTTGATGCTTCCAAAGATGAATTACAAGAGAGCGAGATTACAAAATGGTTTTTTTAAGTTTGACATAATTTTCGGAGTTTCGGAATTACCTAACTCAACCTACAAACAACTGTCCCAAAATATATACTGTTTACTTATTTTGATACACCGAAATACAATTCGGAATTAAATTAATTTGACATGCAGAGTACAATCTACTTTACCTATATTCGGAGTTAAATAGGTTTAATGGGTACATTTAGTATGAGTTACGTAAATGTCAAACCGAATGATGAAAGTGTCATCGTCTCGACATTGTAAACAAGGTAAGTGAATTTTATATATTTGAGTTAAATTTAGTTAAATTCTAAACTAATAATTATTAATTATTATAGATAATTATCCTGAATGTTAAATATATTACAGATAAGTATTTGTATCTAGATAATTAATAAATTAATAAATTCTAATAATATAATTTCTATTCTAGGAATATACAACTGGAAGCAACACAACAACAACAAATTTTTATTTTGTGTACAAATAGAAATAATAAAGTTTGATACATATAAATAAGTGTTTAGTGAAACAGCATCTTTGAGG
The DNA here is from genome assembly GCA_932526605.1 of Nephrotoma flavescens. NCBI lineage: Eukaryota > Metazoa > Arthropoda > Insecta > Diptera > Tipulidae > Nephrotoma > Nephrotoma flavescens. The sequence continues at coordinate 194,617 of CAKOBK010000185.1, read as the reverse complement.
TCTATAGTAGTTATATATCTAGTATCTTGTAGCCGTCCTAATAGACCATCAATAATTGGTAACGGGTAGGCGTCTTTCTTGGTAACTAGATTGATTTTGCGAGAATCAAGGCAAAGCCTCATTTTGCCATTAGATTTACGGACGAGCACTATAGGACTGCTCCAAGGACTAGAGCTCTCTTCTATTACGCCCAAAGAAAGCATTCTATCTATTTCTTCGTAAACTAACGACTGTATGGCAGGTGACACTGCGTAATGCCTTTGTTTGACGGGAGTAGCACTATCGACGTCAATTATATGCGTTACTAAGTGAGTTCTGCCTAATCCTTTTGAAGAAAATGATGGAAATTTTGCGATAACCCGATCAAGTTTTTCCTGTTGGCAAGTATTTAAATTATGTTTAACTTTTTCTGGTCTATTTCCGTCGGAATTGGTTGATAATTCAGAGACGATCTGTGGAGCTATTCCAAAATTTTTCCAGAAATCTATACCTAAATATACTTCTGAACGGAGAGAAGGGACAACGCTAAATGTTATGGGTTCAGTTTTTCCCATGTACGTAACTGGTAAGGTAAGATACCCTAAAACTTTATTCATTGAACCGTCTGCAGTTTGTATGGTCGAATTTATTTTTTTCAATGGAATGCCAAAATTTTGTATCAATTCTTCACTTCCTTCACCCAAGACGCTTAATGTAGCTCCACTGTCGAGTAACTCAAACATAATTTTATCTTTAATACGAATTTTGCAATACGGACGAGGATCAGTTCCCTTAAATTCAGTGAGGGTTGATATACAGCAGTTTTGACTTATATATTTTTTATCTTTCCAATAGCGAACGATTCTTACCAAGCGTTGGTTGACTGTAGTGGTGAATGGTGAAATATCTAATCTTTGCTGGTCGATGGTGTGTTCTGAGGTGCTACTTGAAGGTTTCTGGGGAATTTGGTTTTCTCCGAACGCGGTTCCCCATGTCTGACTGCGCCCGGGCTTAAATTTCCCGATCGCTTCTTCTGGCAACGGTAACAGTCATCGATATTTTTGCCAGCCAATCCGCAGCCGTAGCAGAACATATGAGTTCTCTCCATTGGACATTTAGTGAAGGTGTGTCCAATATCCTTACAATTCCAACAAATTATAATACTGTTTCGGTCTTCGAAAGCGTTGATTTGATGCTCGTTGTCATCACTCTCTGGTGTGGAATTTTCACTTTCTCTAGTATACCTGGTATGTTCCTTAGAAAATTTGCTTTGAATCTCAGGTTTCAAAATAGAGACCTCTTCTACTATACGTACTCGCTTGTTCCGAGATTCAATTAGTTTTCGTGGGTCGTAGCCTGATGTGGACCATAGCTTCTCATAATTTGCACAAACCTTACGCAAATCTTCGATATCATCGAAATCTTTATTTTGAGTGACGTTTTTGAGCGCAGGATTCATGTTATCCACTACAATTTCAAAAATTTCCTCTTCAGGTAGTGGTCTAGAAAGTCGACAATTCGCCATCTCAATCTCTAAAATAAAATCATTGAATGATTCTTTAGTTTCCTGCATTCTACCTCGTATGTACCGTCGTTGTGCTCGCTCGTTCTCTAAACTGCTAAATCGCTCTAACAGTGCCGACTTGAGTTGTCGCCAAAACGCATTTTTATTCTTCCGGATGAAAACAAAGTACCATTTTTCCGCAACATCAGACACAAAGTTCCTCATTAAAGTCACTAGTTCTCTTTTCGGTATATTGTCTTGATATGCATGCTCTTCAAGCCGCATGATAAAATCTTGGACATTATCAATTCCTCTACTACCGACTTTTCCACAAAATGAAAGTTTCCATTTGGTAGGATCAGTCCATTTATTATTGTAGCGCTTAAAAGACTCGCGGTTATCTCTCCGTCGTATACGCGAATGATTTTCTGGGGAAGAATCTGACCTACTTTCATGTCCACTTTCAACACGGGTAGTTCGCCCACGATTTCCTGATGTCCCCGGTTCCGATTGGTGCGTCTGATGAGAGGTGGTTGATCTTGGTATTTTTGAAAGCCGATTTAAACACTTTTCTGCCATTTCTTCTATCTTCTTAGAAAACCTACTTTCAAACGTTGCGTCGAGATCGGAATCGTCACACTGGCATTCCGAACCTTGATCTTCTAATCTGAATGATTCGGAATGCGAAACACCTTTCGAGGTTGATGGTTTGTTGGTATCATTTTGTGTATTTGTTTGGCTTTTTGAGTCAAATCTCTTTAAATCGCGGCCCAAACTGCGGATAGTTCTTTCAAAAGTTTTGATGTTCAACGATATCGAGGGTAATTTGGGAAAGGAATTTCCTAATCTCACAGCTCTTTCCTTCCAATGCATTAATCTAATCAAAACAGACTGTCTATTTTCTATCGAAGACTTATCATCCATTATTTCTAAGTGTGCTTCAATTTCATCAAATTTTGATGCTATAAGATTCAATTCTTCCTCAGGAGTGTCAGTAATATGTGACAATTTTGGCTTTAAGGTAGAATTTTTAAATTCTTTCTGAAGTAAATCACACAGTTTCACTTCTACACCCACTTCCAAAGGTGATAAGCTACGAACAATATATTCAACCCTTAGCTCTTCGGCAGATAAACTTTCCGTTAATAATTTAAGCTCCATAATAACGACACGTTAATAATTAGAGAAGACCGATAAACCAAAAACAATTTTAAGAAACGTAACTACAACAACCACGAATGAAAAGATTTATGAAAGATAAATCAAAATTGTGAATATGTGTTTACATCAACAATTAATAGCGACTTGAATAATAATTCAAACGCGCTGTCAACTAAAAATTGGAACGCAATCTATCAAGACTTTAGTACAATCCCATGCAAAAAAAAAAAAAAAAAACTGAACAATGCGCTAATATGTAGGCGCAAATAAATCAAATTGGAAAAATTGAATTAATAAAAATAAAATACAAACAACAATCAAAAAAAAATAGAAATAATAAAAAAATTGAAAATTCTTAAACGTCACGTAAACTTTAATTGAATTCGAAAATGAATTAAATTAAATTTGCAATCACAAAGTTTTCTTTGATAACTATCATATGGGAATGAGATGATCACTTAGTAGTAGCTTGGTATATTTTATTTAAGTTATCACAATTGCTTAACTTATTATTATTATTATTTTATTTTTATTGTGATAACTTGGTATGATGAAACCATTATAATCAAAACAAATCAAAAAGAAACCAAATTTAAATTATAACTACAAAACCTACTAAAAAATAAACAAAATTGAATTTCAGTGATTGAAGAGAAATTACTTCTTTTATCGCAAACGAGGAATTCGAATTCATCGAATCATCAACCGAATAACGAATAAACTAATCGTGATCTTCAAAGACTAAACTAAAACCGCTAAACGAAATAAATTAAGTTGATTGAAATTTAAATGTAAAATGCAAAATAAATATTATTGGAATTATCAATGAGAAATTAACAAAACATAAATACAAGAGAACCGATTCACGGAACAATCGATTGTATCTCAGCTTTGATAACCGTCGATCATGATTCACGCCATGTTTTATTGCTATTAAAGAAATATTTCTAGTAGATTATATAAAAAAAATTGAACGTTACTACAAAAAAACAAAATGACCTTAAGGGTAAATATTCAAAGTTAAGAGTCAGACACCGCAAGCGACCTTAAGCGGTAAAAAAAATCAACTCTAAAAAATATTACATGGAAAAGCCACGCGGATGCCTTGTTAGGGCTACCTAAAATTTATTTACCGAATACTGCAATTTCTATAACACTACATTACTTTTTTATTTGACCCAAAAAAATCAGGTCCCTGTTTCGGCGCCATTTGTAACGTATGGCTTGGGTCATCCGACGCCGCATGATACACTTTATCTACAACGGATAGCTAACAGTGGCTAGGGAGGGATCTATTACTCACCAAAGCGTCGGAAGCCATTATTACAAAAAAAAATATTGCAAAATAAATTAATTGAGTTTATACATAATTAAAAAAAATAATGGTTCGCCATAATATACCGCTACATCCCAAGCTCATCTCATTTTATAAAGCACCTCAAAACATAACGCTAACTATCATTACAAAAATAAAATGAAATCGAAATGCGCAGAATGCTCGCACATGATATCACTAACTTATTTCGCGTACTGTAAATATACACTTATATTCCCAAAAATAAATACTCGTATGCCAAAGCAAAATAAATTATAAAAAAAATTAAAATCCATTCACAAAGAATCAATGAAAGTAAACGAAAAAACTGTGTATGAATGAAAACTGATATACAACAATAAATTTAAAGGGAAATCAAAACAAGATTGTAAAGTTTAAAGAGATGCCATAAACAACAAAATCTATTAAGTTAAATTGCAAGTTAAATCGATTACTACGGGAAAATAATTAATAATTTAGAAAACATAAAAAAATTGTACGTCTCCAAATCAATGTGTTGAGTGATGGTGTCCTTGTGTGCCCTCGTTCTCTCTTTTTTATCAAACTGGTTTGTTGCAGGTGTAGTAGAAACAGCCAAAATGTACTCGTATTTTTATTGTTACGATTACATGATCGTAACAAGCGCTGTTTGTATGGTATTTTCTCGGGTTTGTGCCTCCACTTGCTATGTTTTCTCAGTGTTGGTTGTTGTCCCCACTTTTGTAGATGTTTGTTTTATACGTATCTTTTTGTAAGGTGGCGCGAGGGTGAGAAAGATGCTGGAAAAGAGAGAGCAATGCGTATCGAGTGTGTGTCAAGCAAAACATTCCATAAGAATGTTTTTCTTATATGCCTCTCGTTTACACCAATGCGAATTGATGTAAACGAGAAACAGAGAAGAAAGACAGTTCTTCTGGAATGTTTTGCGCGTCGTTTTGTGCGGCGTACGAATTTTTTTTCATTCGAGTTTTGGATTTTGTGCATTAGAGTTTTGAGTTTTAATCTAATAAAAGTTTTGTTTTTGAAAGTTAGATAAGTTTAGTTTTGGAATTAACTAAAGTAAGACTGTGTCTTTTTTTTGAATTGTATTCAATATTAGAGTCATATTTTGTGATTAAGAAGTGTTGTAAATTTCATTGGGACCGATTAAACTTTTAAATGCTTGCATTTTTGTAAAGTGTAGTGAATCGATGGTCACATTTTTTTTCTTTTTGCTCTCCCAATAAAATCGGAGTTTTATAAATAATTGCGATGTGTATAAAAAGAAAACCAAAAAAAAAATAAAAAATAAAAAATTTATATAGATATGAATGCGTGTGTAATTTTTGCGACGAAGAGAAATTTATTTTCATAAGTGATTTTTCATAAACAATATAAATTTCGATTATTTTTGATTGGGTGCGAGTTGTTGTGACGCGGAATATTGAAACGATACGCTACCGTTCATTGTTATCGTCATATATTTAACAGGCGGTCTAACGCGGTCTTCACATTTTAACGACCCAGGCGTGACGCAACATACGGAGGGGTGGTTAACGCCATTAAAAATTCAAAGTTGGTATTGATTTACGGTTTCGGAATATTTTACGGTTGTGGCGAGGAAACGCCCAAACAATTATCCAGGAGTGGCTATTCAAGGGTTACGTTGACAAACGCCGAATAGAATAATTTTCATCGGGGAGAGGCCCCGCAACATTGTGCCCAACCAGGCACGCGCTCGAGCGCGAAGGCGAACCACGCCCAAGGTAACGGGTGGCCTGCCACGAGGCTATTCGCAGTACACCGGCGGACGTGTCGCACCGTTGGACGAAATTTACGGGTGGTCAACCGGCTGCTGATTTATTTTTATTTGGTATCGGGGAGAGGCCCCGCAACGCTGTAGTCATCCGGTTACCCGATTAGGATTTTATTTTGGTAACGGTATAGCCAAGCCGCAACGGTCCGGGTGGGGCAAGGTCACCTGAGGCATGACGGCCACGCAAGGCCGCATCAGTTGATTATATTATTAAGGTACAATTTTAATTTTTTAATTTCTATTTTTATTTTTTTCTTTAAATTCTTTTTATATATTTCAATTTTTTGAATTTCCTTAAATTTTATTGTAATCGAGCGCCGCACAGCGGGTGCCCGCTCGATGTGCATTGTTCCTCTCTCTCTCTCTCATTTCTCTCTATTTCGCTTCTTTCTCTCGTTCTCTCCCCTTTTCCTTTCCGCGTGGGAAGTTGGGTTTTTTTTTTGCGTATAAATAAAATAAAATGAATTATTAAATTTTTCGGTATGGTGTGATGGGAGCGGAGACTCCCTCTGTGTCGGTTAAGTGTTTGCGGTCCCTTGGTGCCCGCATCCAATTCCGTAACCTGGATGGATGCGCGCACCAAGACACCTCTTCCGTTATCATTTTTTTTATTCGTGTCGTTCCTCAGGTTCCGGCCGACGAATTTCGGCGGAACATCGGTTATTATTATTATTTGCGTTTTTTTTATTTTTCAAATTTTCTGTTAATCACGGTGTAGGCCAGGAGCCATGCATGCCTCAAACCCCACGACCTTCGCACTTCTCCGCTGAGAACGTAGCCGGCAAAATCACCGTGGAGGCCTCTGCAGTGGCTTCAGTGAAATCTGCAGGTTGGCAGTAGCCAGCCTGTAACAGTGGCGCCCAAGTTACGCGAATTTTAATTTTTAATTTTTTTTATGATTTGTAGCTTCATTCCCTTTGGCGTGGGTGTCTAGCGCCTAAACCAGTGTTCTGCACTGTTTGACTTCGCCTGGACGCGCACACCAAAGCCAGTCTCCCGGTTGACATTCCCCATCTGCGATCGCAGCCAGCACGGGCTGTTTGATTGCGCGTAGATGGGGGTGTCATACCCCTATTCTTCAGACATCCGATTTCCAAGTTCTTTCCCATTTCCACTATGTTGTGTTCGATTGTGGTGGAGCTCGGATGTCATTTGTCTGGAGTTTAGCGTAGCTTCATTTCTTTTCTTCCCCGAAATTTCTTGGCCGAAATTTGAGGAACAGAATATTTTATTATTATTATTATTATTATTATTATTATTTTTTTTTTTATTTTTTTTATTATTTAGCTGACATGGAGTGGGGTTTCCGCTCTCATCATACCATCCGTTCCGTATTTTTGATTTAAATTTATTTTTGATATGTTTAATTGATTTTTTTTGATATTTGGATATTTTTGATTTTATTTGATTTGATTTTTTTTGATATTTCGATACTTGATATTTTTGATATTTGATTTGTTTATTTGATTTTTTTTGATATTTTGATATTTCGGTATTTTGATTTGTATTTTGTTAATCTGTGGGTTGTATTTTAACCCTCGGGTTTATTAGTACTTCATCTTATATTTTACTTTTCTTCGCTTATTGTTTTCTTATTTTTTGAATTTATTTTATTCTGCCTGCATACCCTTGGGTGTGTTGGTAGTCTTGGGATTTTTTTTTGTATTATTGGTTTTCGTATCGTTTCAAATTTCAACGAGCCCCTCCAAAGTAGGTTCTCATTGAAAAGCGCCACTTTGGGGGGTATCTCGTCCTCTCCGTGTTAAAATAATCGTGGGAATACGGACCCCGCAAACCACTACAAGGTACCCATTCCCTCCTTTTTTCTTTTATTTTTCTAATTATATTGTTATCTTATTATTTGGTTGTATTATTTCACTACCGGCGTACTATTGGTGGACTTTTTTTGATCAAGTGTGGAGTCTAACGCTACAATGTCGTACACCGTATTCGGACGAGGAGCTCATCGAAATTTTAATGGCGAACATGAAGCCAGAATTACAGTTTCATCTCACCGATCGTCGGTTTAGCACCATAAATGAGCTGATCAAAAGTTGCTCTGCTTGGGAGGAGTCTTTCAGGCGGATCAAAGCTACGGCGGACCCTGCAATCCATCCACGACGCGTGATCAATGAGTCATCAGGCAGTCCGTATGATGATGTTGGAGCATATGACTCTCATGAGAATTATCTCTTGACTGATGTTCTACCCGATAACTCAGTATCCGCAATTCAAGCGGGGAGCAGGTTTCCATCGGCAGCGGCGAGACGTCCTGGAGGACAAATCTCAACAGACAACTCGAGATCAGATTATATACAGCCTTCGCATTACGGTAAAAATGTCGTCACCACAACGGCCACTCAGACGGAGTGTACCGAGATCAAATCCACCTCCACTCAGACTGAGAGTACAGAGAACAAATCAACCTCAACCCAGACTGCGGATAGTACAGAGGATAGAGCCACTCAAACTGATCCAGAAGAATGCAGCGAGCAACACAAACGCGGAACTCCACTCCCCTTCGAATCCGATGAAGAAGTAAACTCGTCTGCCAGTAATGATTCCCTTCCCGATCCTTCTTCCTTACCAAATTCCCCTTCCCTTCCTGTCGCTCTAAAGTTTTTCTATAATTCTCCGTCGTTAGCTAAGTTAGATCGTTTAAAACGTTCCAAGAAATATTGGAACCACCGCGCTACAATGAGAAACGACGTGATTTCCTCCGTTTTGTTCTCCGAGGGTAGTGACACTCGGCCTTACGCCCAGGTCTTTATAAATAAGATCCCGTTTAAGGGTCTTCTTGACAGCGGGGCGAGTGTCAGTGTTCTTGGGAATGGAGCGGAGAAAGTCTTGTCGAATCCATTCGTAGAGTTTCATAATTTTCCATCCACGATAACTACCGCGAGTGGTCAAGTCCAACGAGTATTTGGTTACATACGGGCTAACGTCGAGTTTAATGGAATTACTCAAACCATGAATTTTTATGTTGTTCCTTCCTTAGAACAACCGCTTTATTTGGGTATCGATTTTTGGAATCGTTTTGGAATTTCCCCAAAAATCTCCGCGTTAAATAATTCGGACGAATTAGGTGAAACTACCAACACACCCAAATTTCATATTTTAACATCTGATGATCGTCGTAAATTGGATCTAATCCGCGAATGTTTCCCGAGCAGCGATATTTTAGGTTTGGGCCGCACATCTCTCATCACTCATATGATCGATGTCGGTTCCGCAAAACCAGTCAAACAACGTTTTTATTCCGTATCCCCAGCTATCCAGAAACTCATGTATGCTGAGTTGGATAGGATGTTGTCTTTGGGGGTCATCGAGGAGTCACAAAGTTCCTGGTGTTCACCGGTCACGTTGGTGCGTAAGGCCAATGGCAAAGTTCGTTTGTGCTTGGATGCTAGAGAACTGAACAAGGCCACCGTCAAGGATGCGTATCCGCTGCCCATAATCAACGGATTGTTGGGTCGTTTGGGACACACCCGATTCATTTCGGCGATTGATTTGAAGGATGCCTTTTGGCAGATCCCACTCGACCCAGCATCCCGCGATAAGACAGCGTTTACGGTTCCTGGACGGCCCTTGTATCAGTTCAAGGTGATGCCGTTTGGCTTATGCAACGCCCCACAGACGCTTTGTCGCTTAATGCACCGCGTGATCCCGTACGAGCTACACGATAAGGTCTCTGTGTACCTCGATGACCTTCTGGTCACATCCTCCACCCTGGCCGAACACTTCGAGTTACTACAACAGGTTGCTGGATATCTGACGGATGCAGGTCCAGCAATCAATTTGACCAAAAGTAAGTTTGTGTTGAAAGAAGTCGACTATTTAGGTTATATTGTGGGTGATGGTTGCCTCCGTACAAACCCAGATAAATGTAAAGCTATTCTGGAGTACCCTATTCCGAAAACGACGAAACAGATTAAACGTTTTCTGGGAATGTGCGGATGGTACCGTCGCTTCATTCCAAATTTCGCCTCCTTAGCTTCTGCTCTCACCGATCTTACTGGTAAAAACACTAAAATATCTTGGTCTGCAGCTGCTGATTCTTCTTTTAACGCTCTCAAAACCGCCTTGTCAACTGCCCCAGTTTTGACGCATCCTGATTATACAAAACCCTTTTTTATTCAGTGCGATGCCAGTGCCGTTGGGGTCGGTAGTGTCTTATTTCAGGTAGACGCCGAGGGGGTGGAGCGGCCCATTGAGTTTTATTCCCATAAGCTCAATGCGGCGCAGCGAAACTACTCGGTGACCGAGCTGGAATGCTATTCCGTCCTTACGTGGAAGGCTACCCGTTCGTCATTTACACTGACCATTCCAGTTTACGCTGGCTAATGAGTCAAAAAGACCTCTCTGGACGTTTGGCGAGATGGAGTCTTAAACTCCAAGCGCTGGATTTTCAGATTGGATACCGAAAAGGTTCAGTTAACATTGTACCTGATGCGTTGTCTCGAGCTTTTCCGGATGAATCCGCTCTTTGTGAGGATGATTCTGAAAGTAAGAGCACGCCTGATCCTGGTGCCCAATTTGAGGATCCAGTCTTGTCGAGTAAAAACATCGACCCTTCCGTGGATGCGTTAGTACCTTCGGCAGTCCCCATTCTACACGTTGATCAAAATTCGGTTGCGCTCCAAGATCCAGATTACGTCGATCAGATCGAAAAAATTCGTAGTTTAAAAAATTGTTCGCACAACTACAGAATCCAGGATGATAAACTGTTAATATCCCCTTCGTTTGGTTTTAAATATATGGATACCGATTTGTCGAATTGGAAACTTGTTATTCCGAATTCATTAACTCAATCGCTTATCGAACAGGCACATGTACCTCCCACTTCAGCATATTTAGGCGGCAGCAAAACCCTCGAGCGCCTTCAGCGTCAATTTTTCTGGCCTCAGATGGCAAAGCAAGTTAAACAATACGTTGCTGGCTGCGCTAAATGTAAAATGAACAAAGCTGTTAATTTCTCTACACAACCAGCCATGGGAGCACAGGTTACGTCAACTCGCCCGTTCCAAAAATTGTATGTTGATTTTTTGGGTCCGTATCCACGTTCGAAACTCGGTAATACCTGCATCGTTATCATCTTGGATCATTACTCGAAATTTGCCGTTGTAAAACCTCTACGGGAAGCGTCTGCTCTTTTGCTGTGTCGATTCTTGGAAAATGAAATATTTTTATTGTTCTCGGTGCCCGAAATTATTACTTCTGACAATGAGAAGCAATTTACCTCGAATTTATTTAAGGATTTGTTGTCTAAATACGGTGTAACACATATACGTACGCCGGTGTATTCGCCCCAAAGCAACGCATCCGAGCGTGTTAATAGAACGTTGATTGCTAGCATTCGATCATATTTGAGCGATCACGATCATAATCAGTGGGACAAAAATTTGCAAGAAATTGCGGCTGCTTTACGTAATGCCATACACGATTCGATACATTACTCCCCTCATTATGTCGTGTTCGGTCAACATATGTCGTTGCACGGTTCGGATTACTCATTGCGACGGTTACTCGATGAACATGATCCCAGCGAAGTCCAGGTATGGGCTAAGCCAGATCGAGTAAATCTTCTAAAAGACCGTATAACACACTACTTACGCGTAGCACACGAAAAGGGGGCTCAACATTACAACTTACGCAGTAATAAGCGTTCTTTTCGAGTTGGACAACCCGTGTACGATCGTTTGCTTTGAGCGATGCGTCGAATAAATTTTCCGCCAAATTGGCAAGCAAATTCAAACCCGCGGTAATTTCCGGTAAAGTAGGTCAGGTAGCGTACACCATCGAAGATTTTAGTGGCAAAAACTTAGGTACTTACCATATTAAAGACATTCGTGTCTAATCATATCGCCTACCTCGTTTGTTTAAATCATCTGTTATCTCGTTCCCATTGTTTGTTTTAGGCCCGGCTTATGAGACATCTCAGAGTGTGGGACGTTCCCACGTTTGTTACGATTACTTGATCGTAACAAGCGCTGTTTGTATGGTATTTTCTCGGGTTTGTGCCTCCACTTGCTATGTTTTCTCAGTGTTGGTTGTTGTCCCCACTTTTGTAGATGTTTGTTTTATACGTATCTTTTTGTAAGGTGGCGCGAGGGTGAGAAAGATGCTGGAAAAGAGAGAGCAATGCGTATCGAGTGTGTGTCAAGCAAAACATTCCATAAGAATGTTTTTCTTATATGCCTCTCGTTTACACCAATGCGAATTGATGTAAACGAGAAACAGAGAAGAAAGACAATTCTTCTGGAATGTTTTGCGCGTCGTTTTGTGCGGCGTACGAATTTTTTTTCATTCGAGTTTTGGATTTTGTGCATTAGAGTTTTGAGTTTTAATCTAATAAAAGTTTTGTTTTTGAAAGTTAGATAAGTTTAGTTTTGGAATTAACTAAAGTAAGACTGTGTCTTTTTTTTGAATTGTATTCAATATTAGAGTCATATTTTGTGATTAAGAAGTGCTGTAAATTTCATTGGGACCGATTAAACTTTTAAATGCTTGCATTTTTGTAAAGTGTAGTGAATCGATGGTCACATTTTTTTTCTTTTTGCTCTCCCAATGAAATCGGAGTTTTATAAATAATTGCGATGTGTATAAAAAGAAAACCAAAAAAAAAATAAAAAATAAAAAATTTATATAGATATGAATGCGTGTGTAATTTTTGCGACGAAGAGAAATTTATTTTCATAAGTGATTTTTCATAAACAATATAAATTTCGATTATTTTTGATTGGGTGCGAGTTGTTGTGACGCGGAATATTGAAACGATACGCTACCGTTCAGTGTTATCGTCATATATTTAACAGGCGGTCTAACGCGGCCTTCACATTTTAACGACCCAGGCGTGACGCAACATACGGAGGGGTGGTTAACGCCATTAAAAATTCAAAGTTGGTATTGATTTACGGTTTCGGAATATTTTACGGTTGTGGCGAGGAAACGCCCAAACAATTATCTAGGAGTGGCTATTCAAGGGTTACGTTGACAAACGCCGAATAGCATTATTTTCATCGGGGAGAGGCCCAGCAACATTGTGCCCAACCAGGCACGCGCTCGAGCGCGAAGGCGAACCACGCCCAAGGTAACGGGTGGCCTGCCACGAGGCTATTCGCAGTACACCGGCGGACGTGCCGCACCGTTGGACGAAATTTACGGGTGGTCAACCGGCTGCTGATTTATTTTTATTTGGTATCGGGGAGAGGCCCCGCAACGCTGTAGCCATCCGGTTACCCGATTAGGATTTTATTTTGGTAACGGTTTAGCCAAGCCGCAACGGTCCGGGTGGGGCAAGGTCACCTGAGGCATGACGGCCACGCAAGGCCACATCAGTTGATTATATTATTAAGGTACAATTTTAATTTTTTAATTTCTATTTTTATTTTTTTCTTAAAATTCTTTTTATATATTTCAATTTTTTGAATTTCCTTAAATTTTATTGTAATCGAGCGCCGCACAGCGGGTGCCCGCTCGATGTGCATTGTTCCTCTCTCTCTCTCTCATTTCTCTCTATTTCGCTTCTTTCTCTCGTTCTTTCCCCTTTTCCTTTCCGCGTGGGAAGTTGGGTTAAATAAATAAATAAAATAAAATGAATTATTAAATTTTTCGGTATGGTGTGATGGGAGCGGAGACTCCCTCTGTGTCGGTTTAGTGTTTGCGGTCCCTTGGTGCCCGCATCCAATTCCGTAACCAGGGCTTGATCCCGTTTGAATTCGGATGGATGCGCGCACCAAGGCACCTCTTCCGTTATCATTTTTTTTATTCGTGTCGTTCCTCAGGTTCCGGCCGACGAATTTCGGCGGAACATCGGTTATTATTATTATTTGCGTTTTTTTTATTTTTTCAAATTTTCTGTTAATCACGGTGTAGGCCAGGAGCCATGCATGCCTCAAACCCCACGACCTTCGCACTTCTCCGCTGAGAACGTAGCCGGCAAAATCACCGTGGAGGCCTCTGCAGTGGCTTCAGTGAAATCTGCAGGTTGGCAGTAGCCAGCCTGTAACATTATTATAGATGATAACGTTACTAGTTGTAACTTCCTCGATGGTATTTGTTTGCTTACGTATGGTTCGTGGTGATTACAAACCAAATTGATTTTGTTTTATTGTTGTACACACAATGAACCACACTGCGATCGTATTTGATATTACGATTTCGATGAATGACCATAAGACGCAACAATTTAGCATATAAATTTTTGTTTATGCATAGGGTGAAACACTTTATGATAAATTATTATTAACTAATTTTCTATTATTTTAATAAATTATTAATGGCTGAACATATGAGTTTAATTTGGGATTTGTTATTAAATTTATTATTAGTTATTATTAGTAGCCTTAGCCTATTATTATTATCATTATACAATGTTCATGCTCTTCACCCACTATAACATCGAATCACTTTATGGTCTTATCTTAACACAATCACCAATGATGACCAGCAACAATCCCGCCAAACGAAAATACGGTATTAGTGGTATACCGAAAAAAAAATGAAACACATAAATTTTGTTCACATAGATTGACTTTTTTTTAATAATTAGATTCTTGAATTTTATTATTTTTCGAAAGTTAAATTTAATTACATACATATATTTTAGTTTATTAGATTATTATTATTTTTTTTTATATACATATTTTTATTTGAAACATATACATTATGCCTTTTAAGAAAATACACTTCACAATTAACTACTATCGTACATAATTTTAGCAATTTTTAAGTTAATTTCTAAGCTACAAGCTCTAGATTTTTCGTTTAACAATCCATTAATGTACACAGAATCAATACAATCAATATCACTTTTTTCTGGATTTTATATCTCTTTATCATTTATTTTAATTTTACTTTTTTTTCTTTGCGATCACAACGTTCTTATTACGAATGAGCCACTCGCCCCTTGCGCATTTTTTTCCGTGTCTTTATATAGCCCATCGATTCCCCTTTTTGATCCCCGCTATTATCAAAAAAAATTTTGTATATATATATAATGTAAACAAATACTCGACCGACAAGAAATTGTGCGCTAAAAAAAACTAGTGCCTTGATCTGTCTTGTTAGACCAAAAATATCGAGAACAACAATAAACAACTCACATACACCTTGGATTGTACCAACCCTCGACATCAGCTGAGATAAATCATGTACATTGCTATGCACATCAAAAATTGCATTTACAACACAACCGCAACAATACTATGTACAATTATTATATAATTCCCCCTTTTTCCAGCAAACAACGAAATGGCTACAGTGCGCGAGGATGAAGTTTACGACGTTCCTAAGATAAGCCAATTGCTACAAACCAACGCAACTGGGATCGACATATACCGATGTTTCTGATGGCCTACCGATCAGCGGTACATGACACAACAGGAGTGACACCAGCCTAAACCATATTTGGGAACAATCTGCGATTACCAGGAGATTTAAAGTTTGGGGCTGTTCCATCAGCAGCTCTATGCGGACAGGATTACGTCGACCGGATGAAAGAGGAACTTAATGAAATACATCAATTTGTACGGGAGAAAATTCGAATATCAAGTGATCGAATGAAAGCTCGATATGACATACGAGCAAATAATCAAGGCTTCGAGGAAGGGCAATTGGTATGGCTTCACAACCCGCAACGGCAGAAAGGATTATCACCGAAGTTGCAACCCACATGGGAAGGACCTTACACTGTCATTAAAAAGTTGAACGACGTGGTTTATCGCATACAGAAAGGACGGAAAGGTAAACCAAAGGTGGTGCATTTAGAACGTTTGGCGCTCTACAGAGGAGGTGATCTGGATCCTGTTCGGGACGAACAGGCTTAGGTGGGGGGTAGTGTTACGGTGACACCTGGATTAGAGTAGAATAACTTAATTTCATTAATTGTTCAATCGCATTTATGATTTATACTCAACATTTAGGCGTCATTTCTATACTAACATATTTGCTCGATGCGCATTTAGGATTATTCTGGAAACAAATATTTTGGTATATAAAGGCGCGCGTTGACGTGGAATGCTGAGTCTTATTTTAAACGTGATACAGTGAAGGTTAAATAGAAAGATTATTAAAGTGATTATTAAAGCGATTATTAAAGTGATAATTAAAAAGTGTGTTATAATTATAATAATTAATTGTGAATTTTGTGTTGTATAATAAATTGTGTTGTGTAAATAAATTGTGTGAGTTCAAATTTGAAGCAGTTGTATTTATTCACAATCCAGTGATTCGAACCTTGAGTGACAAGGCAAAATCGTAACAATATATTTCATATTTTAAAAATATATCTTACGGAAATTTATCTAACGATTTAATTTTTTCGAATCTTTCGAAAATAGAACCAAATGAGTCGGAATCTGCGCGCGCAGATTTCGACTCATTTGGTTTTATTTTCGCCAAATTTTGGGATTTTTAATTCGATATTTTTATTTTTTTGAGATTTTGTTTTCGAGCAATTTTTTTCTTGGTAAATATATTTTTAGTATTATGAGTTTTGAGAATTTTATTGCTTGGATTATTATTTTCGGGATGGCATTTTGGGATATTTTTTTCGCTAATAAAATTTTTGGCCTTACGATACAAACCCAACAAAACTATTTTGTTAAATTACATTGATTTTATTGCTTTTGGTTGTGTATCAAACCATATTAGACAAAAATAAAAAAATTAAAAATTTGGACCCCAAGTACTTACACCCCAAAATTTTCGAGTCCAAGGAGATTTTGGACGAAATGGGCTTACAACAAAACTATTTCGTTAAATGAGTATTTACATTGATTTTATTGCTTTTTGTTGTGTATCAACAATATTAGGTAGAAATAAAAGAAGTAAAAGTTTGGACCCCAAGTACTTACACCCCAAAATTTTCGAGTCCAAGGAGATTTTGGACGAAATGGGCTTAGAACAAAACTATTTCGTTAAATGAGTTTTTACATTGATTTTATTGTTTTTGGTTGTGTATCAAACCATATGAGACTAAAATAAAAAAATTAAAAATTTGGACCCCAAGTACTTACACCCCAAAATTATCGAGTTCAAGGAGATTTTGGACGAAATGGGCTTACAAAAAAACTATTTCGTTAAATGAGTTTTTTCATTGATTTTATTGTTTTTGGTTGTGTATCAAACCATATTAGACAATTATAAAAAAAAAAATTAAAATTTGAACCCCAAGTACTTACACCCCAAAATTTTCGAGTCCAAGGAAATTTTGGACGAAATGGGCTTACAACAAAACTATTTCGTTAAATGAGTATTTACATTGATTTTATTGCTTTTTGTTGTGTATCAACAATATTAGGTAGAAATAAAAGAAGTAAAAGTTTGGACCCCAAGTACTTACACCCCAAAATTTTCGAGTCCAAGGAGATTTTGGACGAAATGGGCTTAGAACAAAACTATTTCGTTAAATGAGTTTTTACATTGATTTTATTGTTTTTGGTTGTGTATCAAACCATATGAGACTAAAATAAAAAAATTAAAAATTTGGACCCCAAGTACTTACACCCCAAAATTATCGAGTTCAAGGAGATTTTGGACGAAATGGGCTTACAAAAAAACTATTTCGTTAAATGAGTTTTTTCATTGATTTTATTGTTTTTGGTTGTGTATCAAACCATATTAGACAAAAATAAAAAAATAAAAATTTGGACCCCAAGTACTTACACCCCAAAATTTTCAAATCCAAGAAAATTTTGGACGAAATGGGCTTACAACAAAACCATTTCGTTAAATGAGTTTTTACATTGATTTTATTGTTTTTGGTTGTGTATCAAACCATATTAGACAAAAATAAAAAAATTAAAAATTTGGACTCCAAGTACTTATACCCCAAAATTTTCGAGTCCAAGGAGATTTTGGACGAAATGGGCTTACAACAAAACTATTTCGTTAAATGAAATTTTACATTGATTTTATTGCTTTTGGTTGTGTATACAAACCATATTAGACAAAAATAAAAAAATTAATAATTTGGACCCCAAGTACTTACACCCCAAAATTTTCGAGTCCAAGGAGATTTTGGACGAAATGGGCTTACAACAAAACTATTTCGTTAAATGAGTTTTTACATTGATTTTATTGCTTTTGGTTGTGTATAAAACCACATTAGACTAAAATAAAAAAATTAAAAATATAGACCCCAAGTACTTCCACCCCAAAATTTTCGAGTCCAAGAATATTTTGGACGAAATGGGCTTACAACAAAACTATTTCGTTTAATGAGTATTTACATTGATTTTATTGCATTTTGTTGTGTATCAACCATATAACTTAGAAATAAAAAAATTAAAAGTTTGGACCCCAAGTACTTACACCCCAAAATTTTCGAGTCCAAGGAGATTTTAGACGAAATGGGCCCACAACAAAACTATTTCGTTAAATGAGTTTTTACATTGATTTTATTCCTTTTTGTTGTGTATCAAACCATATTAGACAAAAATAAAAAAAAAAAAAATTTGGACCCCAAGTACTTACACCCCAAAATTTTCGAGTCCAAGGAGATTTTGGACGAAATGGGCTTACAACAAAACTATTTCGTTAAATGAGTATTTACATTGATTTAATTGCTTTTTGTTGTGTATCAACCATATTAGGTAGAAATAAAAAAAGTAAAAGTTTGGACCCCAAGTACTTACACCCCAAAATTTTCGAGTCCAAGGAGATTTTGGACGAAATGGGCTTACAACAAAATTATTTCGTTAAATGAGTTTTTACATTGATTTTATTGCTTTTGGTTGTGTATCAAACCATATTAGACAACAATAAAAAAATTAAAAATTTGGACCCCAAGTACTTACACCCTAAAATTTTCGAGTCCAAGGAGATTTTGCACGAAATGGGCTTACAACAAAACTATTTCGTTAAATGAGTTGTTACATTGATTTTATTGTTTTTGGTTGTGTATCAAACCATATTAGACTAAAATAAAAAAAATAAAAATTTGGACCCCAAGTACTTACACCCCAAAATTATCGAGTCCAAGGAGATTTAAGACGAAATGGGCTTACAACAAAACTATTTCGTTAAATGAGTTTTTTCATTAATTTTATTGTTTTTGTTTGTGTATCAAACCATATTAGACAAAAATAAAAAAAAATTTTAAATTTGTACCCCAAGTACTTACACCCCAAAATTTTCGAGTCCAAGGAAATTTTGGACGAAATGGGTTTACAACAAAACTATTTCGTTAAATGAGTATTTACATTGATTTTATTGCTTTTTGTTGTGTATCAACAATATTAGGTAGAAATAAAAGAAGTAAAAGTTTGGACCCCAAGTACTTACACCCCAAAATTTTCGAGTCCAAGGAGATTTTGGACGAAATGGGCTTAGAACAAAACTATTTCGTTAAATGAGTTTTTACATTGATTTTATTGTTTTTGGTTGTGTATCAAACCATATGAGACTAAAATAAAAAAATTTAAAATTTGGACCCCAAGTACTTACACCCTAAAATTTTCGAGTCCAAGGAGATTTTGCACGAAATGGGCTTACAACAAAACTATTTCGTTAAATGAGTTGTTACATTGATTTTATTGTTTTTGGTTGTGTATCAAACCATATTAGACTAAAATAAAAAAATTAATAATTTGGACCCCAAGTACTTACACCCCAAAATTATCGAGTCCAAGGAGATTTTGGACGAAATGGGCTTACAACAAAATTATTTCGTTAAATGAGTTTTTACATTGATTTTATTGCTTTTGGTTGTGTATCAAACCATATTAGACAACAATAAAAAAATTAAAAATTTGGACCCCAAGTACTTACACCCTAAAATTTTCGAGTCCAAGGAGATTTTGCACGAAATGGGCTTACAACAAAACTATTTCGTTAAATAAGTTGTTACATTGATTTTATTGTTTTTGGTTGTGTATCAAACCATATTAGACTAAAATAAAAAAATTAAAAATTTGGACCCCAAGTACTTACACCCCAAAATTTTCGAGTCCAAGAAAATTTTGGACGAAATGGGCTTACAACAAAACTATTTCGTTAAATGAAATTTTACATTGATTTTATTGCTTTTGGTTGTGTATACAAACCATATTAGACAAAAATAAAAAAATTAATAATTTGGACCCCAAGTACTTACACCCCAAAATTTTCGAGTCCAAGGAGATTTTGGACGAAATGGGCTTACAACAAAACTATTTCGTTAAATGAAATTTACATTGATTTTCTTGCTTTTGATTGTGTATACAAACCATATTAGACAAAAATAAAAAAATTAATAATTTGGACCCCAAGTACTTACACCCCGAAATTTTCGAGTCCATGGAGATTTTGGACGAAATAGGCTTACAACAAAACTATTTCGTTAATTGTGTTTTTACATTGATTTTATTGCTTTTGGTTGTGTATAAAACCACATTAGACTAAAATAAAAAAATTAAAAATTTGGACCCCAAGTACTTACACCCCAAAATTTTCGAGTCCAAGGAGATTTTGGACGAAATGGGCTTACAACAAAACTATTTCGTTAAATGAGTTTTTACATTGATTTTATTGCTTTTGGTTGTGTATCAAACCATATTAGACAAAAATAAAAAAATTAAAAATTTGGACCCCAAGTACTTACACCCCGAAATTTTCGAGTCCAAGGAGATTTTGGACGAAATGGGCTTACAACAAAACTATTTCGTTAAATGAGTTTTTACATTGATTTTATTGTTTTTGGTTGTGTATCAATTCATATTAGACTAAAATAAAAAAATTAAAAATTTGGACCCCAAGTAGTTACACCCCAAAATTTTCGAGCCCAAGGAGATTTTGGACGAAATGGGCTTACAACAAAATTATTTCGTTAAATGAGTTTTTACATTCATTTTATTGCTTTTGGTTGTGTTTTAAACCATATTAGACAAAAATAAAAAAATTAAAAATTTGGACCCCAAGTACTTACACCCCAAAATTTTCGAGTCCAAGGAGATTTTGGACGA
The DNA here is from genome assembly GCA_932526605.1 of Nephrotoma flavescens. Lineage (NCBI taxonomy): Eukaryota > Metazoa > Arthropoda > Insecta > Diptera > Tipulidae > Nephrotoma > Nephrotoma flavescens. The sequence continues at coordinate 173,918 of CAKOBK010000185.1, read as the reverse complement.
AATGGGCTTACAACAAAACTATTTCGTTAAATAAGTTTTTACATTGATTTTATTGCTTTTGGTTGTGTATCAAACCATATTAGACAAAAATAAAAAAATTAAAAATTTGGACCCCAAGTACTTACACCCCAAAATTTTCGAGTCCAAGGAGATTTTGGACGAAATGGGCTTACAACAAAACTATTTCGTTAAATGAGTTTTAACATTGATTTTATTGTTTTTGGTTGTGTATCAAACCATATTAGACAAAAATAAAAAAATTAAAAATTTGGACCCCAAGTACTTACACTCCAAAATTTTCGAGTCCAAGTAGATTTTGGACGAAATGGGCTTACAACAAAACTATTTCGTTAAATGAGTTTTTATATTGATTTTATTCCTTTTGGTTGTGTATCAAACCATATTAGACAATAATAAAAAAAAATTTAAAATTTGAACCCCAAGTACTTACACCCCAAAATTTTCGAGTCCAAGGAAATTTTGGACGAAATGGGCTTACAACAAAACTATTTCGTTAAATGAGTATTTACATTGATTTTATTGCTTTTTGTTGTGTATCAACAATATTAGGTAGAAATAAAAGAAGTAAAAGTTTGGACCCCAAGTACTTACACCCCAAAATTTTCGAGTCCAAGGAGATTTTGGACGAAATGGGCTTAGAACAAAACTATTTCGTTAAATGAGTTTTTACATTGATTTTATTGTTTTTGGTTGTGTATCAAACCATATGAGACTAAAATAAAAAAATTAAAAATTTGGACCCCAAGTACTTACACCCCAAAATTATCGAGTTCAAGGAGATTTTGGACGAAATGGGCTTACAAAAAAACTATTTCGTTAAATGAGTTTTTTCATTGATTTTGGTTGTGTATCAAACCATATTAGACAAAAATAAAAAAATAAAAATTTGGACCCCAAGTACTTACACCCCAAAATTTTCAAATCCAAGAAAATTTTGGACGAAATGGGCTTACAACAAAACCATTTCGTTAAATGAGTTTTTACATTGATTTTATTGTTTTTGGTTGTGTATCAAACCATATTAGACAAAAATAAAAAAATTAAAAATTTGGACTCCAAGTACTTATACCCCCAAAATTTTCGAGTCCAAGGAGATTTTGGACGAAATGGGCTTACAACAAAACTATTTCGTTAAATGAAATTTTACATTGATTTTATTGCTTTTGGTTGTGTATACAAACCATATTAGACAAAAATAAAAAAATTAATAATTTGGACCCCAAGTACTTACACCCCAAAATTTTCGAGTCCAAGGAGATTTTGGACGAAATGGGCTTACAACAAAACTATTTCGTTAAATGAGTTTTTACATTGATTTTATTGCTTTTGGTTGTGTATAAAACCACATTAGACTAAAATAAAAAAATTAAAAATATAGACCCCAAGTACTTCCACCCCAAAATTTTCGAGTCCAAGAATATTTTGGACGAAATGGGCTTACAACAAAACTATTTCGTTTAATGAGTATTTACATTGATTTTATTGCATTTTGTTGTGTATCAACCATATAACTTAGAAATAAAAAAATTAAAAGTTTGGACCCCAAGTACTTACACCCCAAAATTTTCGAGTCCAAGGAGATTTTAGACGAAATGGGCCCACAACAAAACTATTTCGTTAAATGAGTTTTTACATTGATTTTATTCCTTTTTGTTGTGTATCAAACCATATTAGACAAAAATAAAAAAAAAAAAAATTTGGACCCCAAGTACTTACACCCCAAAATTTTCGAGTCCAAGGAGATTTTGGACGAAATGGGCTTACAACAAAACTATTTCGTTAAATGAGTATTTACATTGATTTAATTGCTTTTTGTTGTGTATCAACCATATTAGGTAGAAATAAAAAAAGTAAAAGTTTGGACCCCAAGTACTTACACCCCAAAATTTTCGAGTCCAAGGAGATTTTGGACGAAATGGGCTTACAACAAAATTATTTCGTTAAATGAGTTTTTACATTGATTTTATTGCTTTTTGTGTATCAAACCATATTAGACAACAATAAAAAAATTAAAAATTTGGACCCCAAGTACTTACACCCTAAAATTTTCGAGTCCAAGGAGATTTTGCACGAAATGGGCTTACAACAAAACTATTTCGTTAAATGAGTTGTTACATTGATTTTATTGTTTTTGGTTGTGTATCAAACCATATTAGACTAAAATAAAAAAATTAAAAATTTGGACCCCAAGTACTTACACCCCAAAATTATCGAGTCCAAGGAGATTTAAGACGAAATGGGCTTACAACAAAACTATTTCGTTAAATGAGTTTTTTCATTAATTTTATTGTTTTTGTTTGTGTATCAAACCATATTAGACAAAAATAAAAAAAAATTTTAAATTTGTACCCCAAGTACTTACACCCCAAAATTTTCGAGTCCAAGGAAATTTTGGACGAAATGGGCTTACAACAAAACTATTTCGTTAAATGAGTATTTACATTGATTTTATTGCTTTTTGTTGTGTATCAACAATATTAGGTAGAAATAAAAGAAGTAAAAGTTTGGACCCCAAGTACTTACACCCCAAAATTTTCGAGTCCAAGGAGATTTTGGACGAAATGGGCTTAGAACAAAACTATTTCGTTAAATGAGTTTTTACATTGATTTTATTGTTTTTGGTTGTGTATCAAACCATATGAGACTAAAATAAAAAAATTTAAAATTTGGACCCCAAGTACTTACACCCTAAAATTTTCGAGTCCAAGGAGATTTTGCACGAAATGGGCTTACAACAAAACTATTTCGTTAAATGAGTTGTTACATTGATTTTATTGTTTTTGGTTGTGTATCAAACCATATTAGACTAAAATAAAAAAATTAATAATTTGGACCCCAAGTACTTACACCCCAAAATTATCGAGTCCAAGGAGATTTTGGACGAAATGGGCTTACAACAAAATTATTTCGTTAAATGAGTTTTTACATTGATTTTATTGCTTTTGGTTGTGTATCAAACCATATTAGACAACAATAAAAAAATTAAAAATTTGGACCCCAAGTACTTACACCCTAAAATTTTCGAGTCCAAGGAGATTTTGCACGAAATGGGCTTACAACAAAACTATTTCGTTAAATAAGTTGTTACATTGATTTTATTGTTTTTGGTTGTGTATCAAACCATATTAGACTAAAATAAAAAAATTAAAAATTTGGACCCCAAGTACTTACACCCCAAAATTTTCGAGTCCAAGAAAATTTTGGACGAAATGGGCTTACAACAAAACTATTTCGTTAAATGAAATTTTACATTGATTTTATTGCTTTTGGTTGTGTATACAAACCATATTAGACAAAAATAAAAAAATTAATAATTTGGACCCCAAGTACTTACACCCCAAAATTTTCGAGTCCAAGGAGATTTTGGACGAAATGGGCTTACAACAAAACTATTTCGTTAAATGAAATTTACATTGATTTTCTTGCTTTTGATTGTGTATACAAACCATATTAGACAAAAATAAAAAAATTAATAATTTGGACCCCAAGTACTTACACCCCGAAATTTTCGAGTCCATGGAGATTTTGGACGAAATAGGCTTACAACAAAACTATTTCGTTAATTGTGTTTTTACATTGATTTTATTGCTTTTGGTTGTGTATAAAACCACATTAGACTAAAATAAAAAAATTAAAAATTTGGACCCCAAGTACTTACACCCCAAAATTTTCGAGTCCAAGGAGATTTTGGACGAAATGGGCTTACAACAAAACTATTTCGTTAAATGAGTTTTTACATTGATTTTATTGCTTTTGGTTGTGTATCAAACCATATTAGACAAAAATAAAAAAATTAAAAATTTGGACCCCAAGTACTTACACCCCGAAATTTTCGAGTCCAAGGAGATTTTGGACGAAATGGGCTTACAACAAAACTATTTCGTTAAATGAGTTTTTACATTGATTTTATTGTTTTTGGTTGTGTATCAATTCATATTAGACTAAAATAAAAAAATTAAAAATTTGGACCCCAAGTAGTTACACCCCAAAATTTTCGAGCCCAAGGAGATTTTGGACGAAATGGGCTTACAACAAAATTATTTCGTTAAATGAGTTTTTACATTCATTTTATTGCTTTTGGTTGTGTTTTAAACCATATTAGACAAAAATAAAAAAATTAAAAATTTGGACCCCAAGTACTTACACCCCAAAATTTTCGAGTCCAAGGAGATTTTGGACGAAATAGGCTTACAACAAAACTATTTCGTTAAATAAGTTTTTACATTGATTTTATTGCTTTTGGTTGTGTATCAAACCATATTAGACAAAAATAAAAAAATTAAAAATTTGGACCCCAAGTACTTACACCCCAAAATTTTCGAGTCCAAGGAGATTTTGGACGAAATGGGCTTACAACAAAACTATTTCGTTAAATGAGTTTTAACATTGATTTTATTGTTTTTGGTTGTGTATCAAACCATATTAGACAAAAATAAAAAAATTAAAAATTTGGACCCCAAGTACTTACACTCCAAAATTTTCGAGTCCAAGTAGATTTTGGACGAAATGGGCTTACAACAAAACTATTTCGTTAAATGAGTTTTTATATTGATTTTATTCCTTTTGGTTGTGTATCAAACCATATTAGACAATAATAAAAAAAAATTTAAAATTTGAACCCTAAGTACTTACACCCCAAAATTTTCGAGTCCAAGGAGATTTTGGACGAAATGGGCTTACAACAAAACTATTTCGTTAAATGAGTTTTTACATTGATTTTATTGCTTTTGGTTGTGTATCAAACCATATTAGACAACAATAAAAAAAAATTTAAAATTTGAGCCCCAAGTACTTACACCCCAAAATTTTCGAGTCCAAGGAAATTTTGGACGAAATGGGCTTACAACAAAACTATTTCGTTAAATGAGTTTTTACATTGATTTTATTGCTTTTGGTTGTGTATCAAACCATATTACACCAAAATAAAAAAATTAATAATTTGGACCCCAAGTACTTACACCCCAAAATTTTCGAGTCCAAGTAGATTTTGGACGAAATAGGCTTACAACAAAACTATTTCGTTAAATGAGTTTTTACATTGATTTTATAGTTTTTGGTTGTGTATCAAACCATATTAGACAAAAATAAAAAAAAAATTAAAATTTGAACCCCAAGTACTTACACCCCAAAATTTTCGAGTCCAAGGAGATTTTGGACGAAATGGGCTTACAACAAAACTATTTCGTTAAATGAGTTTTTACATTGATTTTATTGCTTTTGGTTGTGTATCAAACCATATTATACCAAAATAAAAAAATTATTAATTTGGACCCCAAGTACTTACACCCCAAAGTTTTCGAGTCCAAGGAGATTTTGGACGAAATGGGCTTACAACAAAACTATTTCGTTAAATGAGTTTTTACATTGATTTTATTGCTTTTGGTTGTGTATCAAAAAATATTAGACAAAAACAAAAAAATTAAAAATTTGGACCCCAAGTACTTATACCCCAAAATTTTCGAGTCGATGGAGATTTTGGACGAAATGGGCTTAGAACAAAACTATTTCGTTAAATGAGTTTTTACATTGATTTTATTGCTTTTTGTTGTGTATCAAACCATATTAGACAAAAATAAAAAAATTAAAAATTTGAACCCCAAGTACTTACACTCCAAAATTTTCGAGTCCAAGTAGATTTTGGACAAAATGGGCTTACAACAAAACTATTTCGTTAAATGAGTTTTTACATTGATTTTATTGCTTTTGGTTGTGTATCAAACCATATTAGACAAAAATAAAAAAATTAAAAATTTGGACCCCAAGGACTTATACCCCAAAATTTTCGAGTCCAAGGAGATTTTGGACGAAATGGGCTTACAACAAAACTATTTCGTTAAATGAGTTTTTACATTGATTTTATTGCTTTTTGTTGTGTATCAAACCATATTAGACAAAAATAAAAAAATTAAAAATTTGGACCCCAAGTACTTATACCCAAAAATTTTCGAGTCCAAGTAGATTTTGGACGAAATGGGCTAACAACAAAAATATTTCGTTAAATAAGTTTTTACATTGATTTTATTGCTTTTGGTTGTGTATCAAACCATATTAGACAAAAATAAAAAAAAATTTAAAATTTGAACCCCAAGTACTTACACCCCAAAATTTTCGAGTACAAGGAGATTTTGGACGAAATGGGCTTACAACAAAACTATTTCGTTAAATGAGTTTTTACATTGATTTTATTGCTTTTGGTTGTGTATCAAACCATATTAGACCAAAATAAAACAATTAAAAATTTGGACCCCAAGTACTTACACCCCAAAGTTTTCGAGTCCAAGGAGATTTTGGACGAAATGGGCTTACAACAAAACTATTTCGTTAAATGAGTTTTTACATTGATTTTATTGCTTTTGGTTGTATATCAAACCATATTAGACAAAAATAAAAAAATTAAAAATTTGGACCCCAAGTACTTACACTCCAAAATTTTCGAGTCCAAGTAGATTTTGGACAAATTAGGCTTACAACAAAACTATTTCGTTAAATATGTTTTTACATTGATTTTATTGTTTTTGGTTGTGAATCAAACCATATTAGACTAAAATCAAAAAATTAAAAATTTGGACCCCAAGTACTTACACCCCAAAATTTTCGAGTCCAAGGAGATTTTGGACGAAATGGGCTTAGAACAAAACTATTTCGTTAAATGAGTTTTTACATTCATTTTATTGTTTTTGGTTGTGTATCAAACCATATTAGACAAAAATAAAAAAATTAAAAATTGGGACCTACACCCCAAAATTTTCGAGTCCAAGGAAATTTTGGACGAAATGGGCTTACAACAAAACTATTTCGTTAAATGAGTTTTTACATTGATTTTATTGTTTTTAGTTGTGTATCAAACCATATTAGACAAAAATAAAAAAATTAAAAATTTGGACCCCAAGTACTTACAACCCAAAATTTTCGAGTCCAAGGAGATTTTGGACGAAATGGGCTTACAACAAAACTATTTCGTTAAATGAGTTTTTACATTGATTTTATTGCTTTTTGTTGTGTATCAAACCATATTAGACAAAAATAAAAAAAATTAAAAATTTGGACCCCAAGTAGTTACACCCCAAAATTTTCGAGTCCAAGGAGGTTTTGGACGAAATAGGCTTACAACAAAACTATTTCGTTAAATGAGTTTTTACATTGATTTTATTGTTTTTGGTTGTGTATCAAACCATATTAGACAAAAATAAAAAAATTAATAATTTGGACCCCAAGTAGTTACACCCCAAAATTTTCGAGTCCAAGAGATTTTGGACAAAATGGGCTTACAAAAAACTATTTCGTTAAATGAGTTTTTACATTGATTTTATTGTTTTTGGTTGTGTATCAAACCATATAAGACAAAAATTAAAAAATTAAAAATTTGGACCCCAAGTACTTACACCCCAAAATTTTCGAGTCCAAGGAGATTTTGGACGAAATGGACTTACAACAAAACTATTTCGTTAAATGAGTTTTTACATTGATTTTATTGTTTTTGGTTGTGTATCAAACCATATTAGACAAAAACAAAAAAATTAAAAATTTGAACCCCAAGTACTTACACCCCAAAATTTTCGAGTCCAAGGAAATTTTGGACGAAATGGGCTTACAAAAAACTATTTCGTTAAATGAGTTTTTACATTGATTTTATTGCTTTTTGTTGTGTATCAAACCATATTAGACAAAAATAAAAAAATTTAAAATTTGGACCCCAAGTACTTACACCCCAAAATTTTCGAGTCCAAGTAGATTTTGGACAAAATGGGCTTACAACAAAACTATTTCGTTAAATGAGTTTTTACATTGATTTTATTGCTTTTGGTTGTGTATCAAACCATATTAGACAAAAATAAAAAAATTAAAAATTTGGACCCCAAGTACTTATACCCCAAAATTTTCGAGTTCAAGGAGATTTTGGACGAAATGGGCTTACAACAAAACTATTTTGTTAAATGAGTTTTCACATTGATTTTATTGCTTTTTGTTGAGTATCAAACCATATTAGACAAAAATAAAAAAATTAAAAATTTGGACCCCAAGTAGTTACACCCCAAAATTTTCGAGTCCAAGGAGATTTTGGACGAAATAGGCTTACAACAAAACTATTTCGTTAAATGAGTTTTTACATTGATTTTATTGTTTTTGGTTGTGTATCAAACCATATTAGACAAAAATAGAAAAATTAATAATTTGGACCCCAAGTAGTTACACCCCAAAATTTTCGAGTCCAAGGAGATTTTGGACGAAATAGGCTTACAACAAAACTATTTCGTTAAATGAGTTTTTACATTGAATTTATTGCTTTTTGTTTTGTACAAACCATATTAGGTAGAAATAAAAAAATTAAAAAATTGTACCCCAAGTAGTTACACCCCAAAATTTTCGAGTCCAAGGAGATTTTGGACGAAATGGGCTTACAACAAAACTATTTCGTTAAATGAGTATTTAAATTGATTTTATTGTTTTTGGTTGTGTATCAAACCATATTAGACAAAAATAAAAAAAAATTTAAAATTTGAACCCTAAGTACTTGCACCCTAAAATTTTCGAGTCCAACTAGATTTTGGACGAGATGGGCTTACAACAAAACTATTTCGTTAAATGAGTATTTACATTGATTTTATTGCTTTTTGTTGTGTATCAAACCATATTAGACAATAAACCAAAATTAATAATTTGGACCCCAAGTACTTACACCCCAAAATTTTCGAGTCCAAGGAGATTTTGGACGAAATGGGCTAACAACAAACCTATTTCGTTAAATGACTATTTACATTGATTTTATTGCTTTTGGTTGTATATCAAACCATATTAGACAACAATAAAAAAAAGTTAAAAATTTGGACCCAAAGTACTTACACCCCAAAATTTTCGAGTCCAAGGAGATTTTGGACGAAATGGGCTTACAACAAAACTATTTCGTGTAATGAGTTTTTACATTGATTTTATTGTTTTTGGTTGTGTATCAAACCATATTAGACTAAAATAAAAAAATTTAAAATTTGGACCCCAAGTACTTACACCCCAAAATTATCGAGTCCAAGGAGATTTTGGACGAAATGGGCTTACAACAAAACTATTTAGTTAAATGAGTTTTTACATTGATTTTATTGCATTTTGTTGTGTATCAAACCATATTAGACAAAAATAAAAAAACTAAAAATTTGGTCCCCAAGTACTTATACCCCAAAATTTTCGAGTCCAAGTAGATTTTGGACGAAATGGGCTTACAACAAAACTATTTCGTTAAATGAGTTTTTACATTGATTTTATTGCTTTTGGTTGTGTATCAAACCATATTAGACAAAAATAAAAAAAATTTAAAATTTGAACCCCAAGTACTTACACCCCAAAATTTTTGAGTACAAGGAGATTTTGGACGAAATGGGCTTACAACAAAACTATTTCGTTAAATGAGTTTTTACATTGATTTTATTGCTTTTGGTTGTGTATCAAACCTTATTAGACCAAAATAAAACAATTAAAAATTTGGACCCCAAGTACTTACACCCCAAAGTTTTCGAGTCCAAGGAGATTTTGGACGAAATGGGCTTACAACAAAACTATTTCGTTAAAGGAGTTTTTACATTGATTTTATTGCTTTTGGTTGTATATCAAACCATATTAGACAAAAATAAAAAAATTAAAAATTTGGACTCCAAGTACTTATACCCCAAAATTTTCGAGTCCAAGGAGATTTTGGAAGAAATGTGCTTACAACAAAACTATTACGTTAAATGAAATTTTACATTGATTTTATAGCTTTTGGTTGTGTATCAAACCATATTAGACAAAAATAAAAAAATTAAAAATTTGGACCCCAAGTACTTACACCCCAAAATTTTCGAGTCCAAGGAGATTTTGGACGAAATGGGCTTACAACAAAACTATTTCGTTAAATGAGTTTCTACATTGATTTTATTGTTTTTGGTTGTGTATCAAACCATATTAGACAAAAAAAAAAAATTAAAAATTTGGACCCCAAGTACTTACACTCCAAAATTTTCGAGTCCAAGAGATTTTAGACGAAATGGGCTTACAACAAAACTATTTCGTTAAATATGTTTTTACATTGATTTTATTGTTTTTGGTTGTGAATCAAACCATATTAGCCTAAAATAAAAAAATTAAAAATTTGGACCCCAAGTAGTTACACCCCAAAATTTTCGAGTCCAAGGAGATTTTGGACGAAATGGGCTTACAACAAAACTATTTCGTTAAATGAGATTTTACATTCATTTTATTGTTTTTGGTTGTGTATCAAACCATATTAGACAAAAATAAAAAAATTAAAAATTTGGACCTACACCCCAAAATTTTCGAGTCCAAGGAAATTTTGGACGAAATGGGCTTACAACAAAACTATTTCGTTAAATGAGTATTTACATTGATTTTATTGCTTTTTGTTGTGTATCAAACCATATTAGACAAAACAAAAATTAAAAATTTGGACCCCAAGTACTTACACCCCAAAATTTTCGAGTCCAAGGAGATTTTGGACGAAATGGGCTTACAACAAAACTATTTCGTTAAATGAGTTTTTACATTGATTTTATTGTTTTTGGTTGTGTATCAAACCATTTAAGACAAAAATTAAAAAATTAAAAATTTGGACCCCAAGTACTTACACCCCAAAATTTTCGAGTCCAAGGAGATTTTGGACGAAATGGACTTACAACAAAACTATTTCGTTAAATGAGTTTTTACATTGATTTTATTGTTTTTGGTTGTGTATCAAACCATATTAGACAAAAACAAAAAAATTAAAAATTTGAACCCCAAGTACTTACACCCCAAAATTTTCGAGTCCAAGGAGATCTTGGACGAAATGGGCTTACAAAAAACTATTTCGTTAAATGAGTTTTTACATTGATTTTATTGCTTTTTGTTGTGTATCAAACCATATTAGACAAAAATAAAAAAATTAAAAATTTGGACCCCAAGTACTTACATCCCAAAATTTTCGAGTCCAAGGAGATTTTGGACGAAATGGGCTTACAACAAAACTATTTTGTTAAATGAGTTTTTACATTGATTTTATTGCTTTTTGTTGTGTATCAAACCATATTAGACAAAAATAAAAAAATTAAAAATTTGGACCCCAAAACACTTACACCCCAAATTTTTCGAGTCCAAGGAGACTTTGGACGAAATAGGCTTACAACAAAACTATTTCGTTAAATGAGTTTTTACATTGATTTTATTGTTTTTGGTTGTGTATCAAACCATATTAGACAAAAATAAAAAAATTAATAATTTGGACCCCAAGTAGTTACACCCCAAAATTTTCGAGTCCAAGGAGATTTTGGACGAAATAGGCTTACAACAAAACTATTTCGTTAAATGAGTTTTTACATTGATTTTATTGCTTTTTGTTTTGTACAAACTATATTAGGTAGAAATAAAAAAATTAAAAAATTGGACCCCAAGTACTTGCACCCCAAAATTTTCGAGTCCAAGGAGATTTTGGACGAAATGGGCTTACAACAAAACAATTTCGTTAAATGAGTATTTACATTGATTTTATTGTTTTTGGTTGTGTATCAAACCATATTAGACAAAAATAAAAAAAAATTTAAAATTTGAACCCTAAGTACTTGCACCCCAAAATTTTCGAGTCCAAGGAGATTTTGGACGAGATGGGCTTACAACAAAACTATTTCGTTAAATGAGTTTTTACATTGATTTTATTGCTTTTTGTTGTGTATCAAACCATATTAGACAAAAAACCAAAATTAATAATTTGGACCCCAAGTACTTACACCCCAAAATTTTCGAGTCCAAGGAGATTTTGGAAGAAATGGGCTAACAACAAACCTATTTCGTTAAATGACTATTTACATTGATTTTATTGCTTTTGGTTGTGTATCAAACCATATTAGACAACAATAAAAAAAAATTTAAAATTTGGACCCCAAGTACTTACACCCCAAAATTTTCGAGTCCAATGAGATTTTGGACGAAATGGGCTTACAACAAAACTATTTCGTGTAATGAGTTTTTACATTGATTTTATTGTTTTTGGTTGTGTATCAAACCATATTAGACTAAAATAAAAAAATTAAAAATTTGGACTCCAAGTACTTACACCCCAAAATTATCGAGTCCAAGGAGATTTTGGACGAAATGGGCTTACAACAAAACTATTTCGTTAAATGACTTTTTTCATTGATTTTATTGTTTTTGGTTGTGTATCAAACCATATTAGACAAAAATAAAAATATTAAAAATTTGGACCCCAAGTTCTTACACCCCTAAATTTTCGAGTCCAAGAAAATTTGGGACGAAATGGGCTTACAACAAAACTATTTCGTTAAATGAGTTTTTACATTGATTTTATTGTTTTTGGTTGTGTATCAAACCATATTAGACAAAACAAAAATTAAAAATTTGGACTCCAAGTACTTATACCCCAAAATTTTCGAGTCCAAGGAGATTTTGGACGAAATGGGCTAACAACAAAACTATTTCTTTAAATGAAATTATACATTGATTTTATTGCTTTTGGTTGTGTATACAAACCATATTAGACAAAAATAAAAAAATTAATAATTTGGACCCAGAGTACTTACACTAAAAAATTTTCGAGTCCAAGGAGATTTTGGACGAAATAGGCTTACAACAAAACTATTTCGTTAAATGAGTTTTTACATTGATTTTATTGCTTTTGGTTGTGTATAAAACCACATTAGACTAAAATAAAAAAATTAAAAATTTGGACTCCAAGTACTTACACCCCAAAATTTTCGAGTCCAAGGAGATTTTGGACGAAATGGGCTTACAACAAAACTATTTCGTTAAATGAGTATTTACATTGATTTTATTGTTTTTAGTTGTGTATCAAACCATATTAGACAAAAATAAAAAAATTAAAAATTTGGACCCCAAGTACTTACACCCCAAAATTTTCGAGTCCAAGGAGATTTTGGACGAAATGGCTTACAACAAAACTATTTCGTTAAATGAGTTTTTACATTGATTTTATTGCTTTTGGTTGTGTATCAAACCATATTAGACAAAAATAAAACAATTAAAAATTTGAACCCCAAGTACTTACACTCCAAAATTTTCGAGTCCAAGGAGATTTTGGACGAAATGGGCACAACAAACCTATTTCGTTAAATGAGTTTTTACATTGATTTTATTGCTTTTGGTTGTGTATCAAACCATATTAGACAACAATAAAAAAAATTTAAAATTTGGACCTCTAGTACTTACACCCCAAAATTTTCGAGTTCAAGGAAATTTTGGACGAAATGGGCTTACAACAAAACTATTTCGTTAAATGAGTTTTTTCATTAATTTTATTGTTTTTGGTTGTGTATCAAAACATATTAGACGAAAAGAAAAAAAAAATTTAAAATTTGAACTTTAAGTACTTGCACCCCAAAATGTTCGAGTCCAAGGAGATTTTGGACGAAATGGGCTTACAACAAAACTATTTCGTTAAATGAGTTTTTACATTAATTTAATTGCTATTTGTGGTGTATCAAACCATATTAGACAAAACAAAAATTAAAAATTTGGACCCTAAGTACTTATACTAGTAGAGATTTTGAACGAAATGGGCTTACAACAAACCTATTTTGTTAAATGAGTTTTTACATTGATTTTATTGCTTTTGGTTGTGTATCAAACCATATTAGACAACAATAAAAAATAATTTAAAATTTGGACCCCAAGTACTTACACCCCAAAATTTTCGAGTCCAAGGAGATTTTGGACGAAATGGGCTTACAACAAAACTATTTCGTTAAATGAGTTTTTACATTGATTTTATTGTTTTTGGTTGTGTATCAAACCATATTAGACAAAAAATAAAAAAATTAAAAATTTGGACTCCAAGTACTTATACCCCAAAATTTTCGAGACCAAGGAGATTTTAAACGAAGTGGGCTTACAACAAAACCATTTCGTTTAAATGAAATTTAACATTGATTTTATTGCTTTTGGTTGTGTATCAAACCATATTAGACAAAAATAAAAAAATTAATAAATTGGACCCCAAGTACTTACACCCCAAAATTTTCGAGTCCAAGGAGATTTTGGACGAAATGGGCTTACAACAAAACTATTTCGTTAAATGAGTTTTTACATTGATTTTATTGTTTTTGGTTGTGTATCAAACCATATTAGACAATTTGAACCCCAAGTACTTACACCCCAAAATTTTCGAGTCCAAGGAGATTTTGGACGAAATGGGCTTACAACAAAACTATTTCGTTAAATGAGTTTTTACATTGATTTTATTGCTTTTGGTTGTGTATAAAACCACATTAGACTAAAATAAAAAAATTAAAAATTTGAACCCCAAGTACTTACACCCCAAAATTTTCGAGTCCAAGGAGATTTTGGACGAAATGGGCTTACAACAAAACTATTTCGTTAAATGAGTTTTTACATTGATTTTATTGTTTTTAGTTGTGTATCAAACCATATTAGACAAAAATAAAAAAATTAAAAATTTGGACCCCAAGTACTTACACCCCAAAATTTTCGAGTCCAAGGAGATTTTGGACGAAATGGGCTTACAACAAAACTATTTCGTTAAATGAGTTTTTACATTGATTTTATTGCTTTTGGTTGTGTATCAAACCATATTAGACAACAATAAAAAAAATTAAGAATTTGGACCCCAAGTACTTAAACCCCAAAATTATCGAGTCCAAGGAGATTTTGAACGAAATGGGCTTACAACAAAACTATTTCGTTAAATTAGTTTTTACATTGATTTTATTGTTTTTGGTTGTGTATCAAACCATATTAGACTAAAATAAAAAAATTTAAAATTTGGACCCCAAGTACTTACACCCCAAAATTATCGAGTCCAAGGAAAGGAAATTTTGGACGAAATGGGCTTACAACAAAACTATTTCGTTAAATGAGTTTTTACATTGATTTTATTGTTTTTAGTTGTGTATCAAACCATATTAGACAAAAATAAAAAAATTAAAAATTTGGACCCCAAGTACTTACACCCCAAAATTTTCGAGTCCAAGGAGATTTTGGACGAAATGGGCTTACAACAAAACTATTTCGTTAAATGAGTTTTTACATTGATTTTATTGCTTTTGGTTGTGTATCAAACCATATTAGACAACAATAAAAAAAATTAAGAATTTGGACCCCAAGTACTTAAACCCCAAAATTATCGAGTCCAAGGAGATTTTGAACGAAATGGGCTTACAACAAAACTATTTCGTTAAATTAGTTTTTACATTGATTTTATTGTTTTTGGTTGTGTATCAAACCATATTAGACTAAAATAAAAAAATTTAAAATTTGGACCCCAAGTACTTACACCCCAAAATTATCCAGTCCAAGGAGATTTTGGACGAAATGGGCTTACAACAAAACTATTTCGTTAAATGAGTTTTTTCATTGATTTTATTGTTTTTGGTTGTGTATCAAACCATATTAGACAAAAATAAAAATATTAAAAATTTGGACCCCAAGTTTCTAACACCCCAAAATTTTCGAGTCCAAGGAGATTTTGGACGAAATGGGCTTACAACAAAACTATTTCGTTAAATGAAATTTTACATTGATTTTATTGCTTTTGGTTGTGTATAAAACCATATTAGACAAAAATAAAAAAATTAATAATTTGGACCCCAAGTACTTACACCCCAAAATTTTCGAGTCCAAGGAGATTTTGGACGAAATAGGCTTACAACAAAACTATTTCGTTAAATGAGTTTTTACATTGATTTTATTGCTTTTGGTTGTGTATAAAACCACATTAGACTAAAATAAAAAAATTAAAAATTTGGACGCCAAGTACTTACACCCCAAAATTTTCGAGTCCAAGGAGATTTTGGACGAAATGGGCTTACAACAAAACTATTTCGTTAAATGAGTTTTTACATTGATTTTATGTTTTTGGTTGTGTATCAAACCATATTAGACAAAAATAAAAAAATTAAAAATTTAGACTTCAAGTAGTTACACCCCAAAATTTTCGAGTCCAAGGAGATATTGGATGAAATGGTCTTACAACAAAACTATTTCGTTAAATGAGTTTTTACATTGATTTTATTGCTTTTGGTTGTGTATCAAACCATATTAGACAACAATAAAAAAAATTTAAAATTTGGACCCCAAGTACTTACACCCCAAAATTTTCGAGTCCAAGGAGATTTTGGACGAAATGGGCTTACAACAAACCTATTTCGTTAAATGAGTTTTTACATTGATTTTATTGCTTTTGGTTGTGTATCAAACCATATTAGACAACAATAAAAAAAAATTTAAAATTTGGACCTCAAGTACTTACACCCCAAAATTTTCGAGTCCAAGGAAATTTTGGACGAAATGGGCTTACAACAAAAGTATTTCGTTAAATGAGTGTTTACATTGATTTTATTGTTTTTGGTTGTGTATCAAACCATATTAGACAAAAATAAAAAAAAATTAAAAATTTGAACAATAAGAACTTGCACCCCAAAATTTTCGAGTCCAAGGAGATTTTGGACGAAATGGGCTTACAACAAACCTATTTCGTTAAATGAGTTTTACATTGATTTTATTGCTTTTTGTTGTGTATCAAACCATATTAGACAACAATAAAAAAAAATTTAAAATTTGGACCCGAAGTACTTACATCCCAAAATTTTCGAGTCGAAGGAGATTTTGGACGAAATGGGCTTACAACAAAACTATTTCGTTAAATGAGTTTTTACATTCATTTTATTGCTTTTGGTTGTGTATCAAACCATATTAGACAACAATAAAAAAAAATTTTAATTTTGGACCCCAAGTAGTTACACCCTAAAATTTTCGAGTCCAAGGAGATTTTGGACGAAATGGGCTTACAACAAAACTATTTCGTTAAATGAGTTTTTACATTGATTTTATTGTTTTTGGTTGTGTATCAAACCATATTAGACAAAAATAAAAAAATTTAAAATTTGAACCCCAAGTACTTACACCCCAAAATTTTCGAGTCCAAGGAGATTTTGGACGAAATGGGCTTACAACAAAACCATTTCGTTAAATGAAATTTTACATTGATTTTATTGCTTTTGGTTGTGTATCAAACGTTATTAGACAACAATAAAAAAAATTTAAAATTTGGACCCCAAGTACTTACACCCCAAAATTTTCGAGTCCAAGGAGATTTTGGACGAAATGGGCTTACAACAAAACTATTTCGTTAAATGAGTTTTTACATTGATTTTATTGTTCTTGGTTGTGTATCAAACCATATTAGACAACAATAAAAAAATTAAAAATTTGGACTCCAAGTTCTTATACCCCAAAATTTTCGAGTCCAAGGAGATTTTGCACGAAATGGGATTACAACAAAACCATTTCGTTAAATGAAATTTTACATTGATTTTATTGCTTTTGGTTGTGTATCAAACCATATTAGACAAAAATAAAAAAATTAAAAATTTGGACTCCAAGTACTTATACCCCAAAATTTTCGAGTCCAAGGAGATTTTGGACGAAATGGGCTTACAACAAAACCATTTCGTTAAATGAAATTTTACATTGATTTTATTGCTTTTGGTTGTGTATCAAACCATATTAGACAAAAAGCAAAAAAAATTTAAAATTTGAACCCTAAGTACTTGCACCCCAAAATTTTCGAGTCCAAGGAGATTTTGGACGAAATGGACTTACAACTAAACTATTTCGTTAAATGAGTTTTTACATTGATTTTATTGCCTTTTGTTGTGTATCAAACCATATGAGACAAAACAAAAATTAAAAATTTGGACCCCAAGTACTTACACCCCAAAATTTTCGAGTCCAAGGAGATTTTGGACGAAATGGGCTTACAACAAAACTATTTCGTAAAATGAGTTTTTACATTGATTTTATTGTTTTTGGTTGTGTATCAAACCATATTAGACAAAAATAAAAAAATTAAAAATTTGGACTCCAAGTACTTATACCCCAAAATTTTCGAGTCCAAGGAGATTTTGGACGAAATGGGCTTACAACAAAACCATTTTCTTACACCCCAAAATTTTCGAGTCCAAGGAGATTTTGGACGAAATGGGCTTACAACAAAACTATTTCGTTAAATGAGTTTTTACATTGATTTTATTGTTTTTGGTTGTGTATCAAACCATATTAGACAAAAATAAAAAAAATTTAAAATTTGAACCCCAAGTACTTTCACCCCAAAATTTTCGAGTCCAAGGAAATTTTGGACGAAATGGGCTTACAACAAAACTATTTCGTTAAATGAGTATTTACATTGATTTTATTGCTTTTTGTTGTGTATCAAACCATATTAGACAACAATAAAAAAAAATTTAAAATTTGGACCCCAAGTACTTACACCCCAAAATTTTCGAGTCCAAGGAGATTTTGGACGAAATGGGCTTACAACAAAACTATTTCGTTAAATGAGATTTTACATTGATTTTATTGCTTTTTGTTGTGTATCAAACCATATTACACAACAATAAAAAAAAATTAAAAATTTGGACCCCAAGTACTTACACCCCAAAATTTTCGAGTCCAAGGAGATTTTGGACGAAATGGGCTTACAACAAAACTATTTCGTTAAATGAAATTTTACATTGATTTTATTGCTTTTGGTTGTGTATAAAACCATATTAGACAAAAATAAAAAAATTAATAATTAGGACCCCAAGTACTTACACCCCAAAATTTTCGAGTCCAAGGAGATTTTGGACGAAATAGGCTTACAACAAAACTATTTCGTTAAATGAGTTTTTACATTGATTTTATTGCTTTTGGTTGTGTATAAAACCACATTAGACTAAAATAAAAAAATTAAAAATTTGGACCCCAAGTACTTACACCCCAAAATTTTCGAGTCCAAGGAGATTTTGGACGAAATGGGCTTACAACAAAACTATTTCGTTAAATGAGTTTTTACATTGATTTTATTCTTTTTGGTTGTGTATCAAACCATATTAGACAAAAATAAAAAAATTAAAAATTTAGACTTCAAGTAGTTACACCCCAAAATTTTCGAGTCCAAGGAGATATTGGACGAAATGGTCTTACAACAAAACTATTTCGTTATATGAGTTTTTACATTCATTTTATTGTTTTTGGTTGTGTATCAAACCATATTAGACAAAAATAAAAAAATTGAAAATTTGGACCCCAATTACTTACACCCCAAAATTTTCGAGTCCAAGGAAATTTTGGACGAAATGGGCTTACAACAAAACTATTTCGTTAAATGAGTTTTTACATTGATTTTATTGTTTTTAGTTGTGTATCAAACCATATTAGACAAAAATAAAAAAATTAAAAATTTGGACCCCAAGTACTTACACCCCAAAATTTTCGAGTCCAAGGAGATTTTGGACGAAATGGGCTTACAACAAAACTATTTCGTTAAATGAGTTTTTACATTGATTTTATTGTTTTTAGTTGTGTATCAAACCATATTAGACATAAATAAAAAAAATTAAAAATTTCAAATCATCATCAAACCATATTAGACAAAAAGCAAAAAAAATTTAAAATTTGAACCCTAAGTACTTGCACCCCAAAATTTTCGAGTCCAAGGAGATTTTGGACGAAATGGGCTTACAACTAAACTATTTCGTTAAATGAGTTTTTACATTGATTTTATTGCCTTTTGTTGTGTATCAAACCATATGAGACAAAACAAAAATTAAAAATTTGAACCCCAAGTACTTACACCCCAAAATTTTCGAGTCCAAGGAGATTTTGGACGAAATGGGCTTACAACAAAACTATTTCGTTAAATGAGTTTTTACATTGATTTTATTGTTTTTAGTTGTGTATCAAACCATATTAGACAAAAATAAAAAAATTAAAAATTTGGACCCCAAGTACTTACACCCCAAAATTTTCGAGTCCAAGGAGATTTTGGACGAAATGGGCTTACAACAAAACAGTTTCGTTAAATGAGTTTTTACATTGATTTTATTGCTTTTTGTTGTGTATTAAACCATATTAGACAACAATAAAAAAAAAATTAAAATTTGGACCCCAAGTACTTACACCCCAAAATTTTCGAGTCCAAGGAGATTTTGGACGAAATGGGCTTACAACAAAACTATTTCGTTAAATGAGTTTTCACATTGATTTTATTGTTTTTGGTTGTGTATCAAACCATATTAGACAAAAATAAAAAAATTTAAAATTTGGACTCCAAGTACTTATACCGAAAAATTTTCGAGTCCAAGGAGATTTTGGACGAAATGGGCTTACAACAAAACTATTTCGTTAAATGAGTTTTTACATTGATTTTATTGTTTTTGGTTGTGTATCAACCATATTAGGTAGAAAAAAAAAAAGTAAAAGTTTGGACCCCAAAACACTTACACCCCAAAATTTTCGAGTCCAAGGAGATTTTGGACGAAATGGGCTTACAACAAAACTATTTCGTTAAATGAGTTTTTACATTGATTTTATTGCTTTTGGTTGTGTATCAAACCATATTAGACAAAAATAAAAAAATTATAAATTTGGACCCCAAGTACTTACACCCCAAAACTTTCGAGACCAAGGAGATTTTGGACGAAATGGGCTTACAGCAAAACTATTTCGTTAAATGAGTTTTTACATTGATTTTATTGTTTTTGGTTGTGTATCAAACCATATTAGACTAAAATAAAAAAATTTAAAATTTGGACCCCAAGTACTTACACCCCAAAATTATCGAGTCCAAGGAGATTTTGGACGAAGTGGGCTTACAACAAAACTATTTCGTTAAATGAGTTTTTTCATTGATTTTATTGTTTTTGGTTGTGTATCAAACCATATTAGACTAAAAGCAAAAAAAAATTTTAAATATGAACCTTAAGTAATTGCACCCCAAAATTTTCGAGTCCAAGGAGATTTTGCACGAAATGGGCTTACAACTAAACTATTTCGTTAAATGAGTTTTAAAATTGATTTTATTGCTTTTTGTTGTGTACCAAACCATATCTGACAAAACAAAAATTAAAAATTTGGACCCCAAGTACTAACACTCCAAAATTTTCGAGTCCAAGGAGATTTTTAACGAAATGGGCTTACAACAAAACTATTTCGTTAAATGAGTTTTTACATTGATTTTATTGCTTTTGGTTGTGTATCAAACCATATTAGACAACAATAAAAAAAAATTTAAAATTTGGACCCCAAGTACTTACACCCCAAAATTTTCGAGTCCAAGGAGATTTTGGACGAAATGGGCTTACAACAAAACTATTTCGTTAAATGAGTTTTTACATTGATTTTATTGTTTTTGGTTGTGTATCAAACCATATTAGACAAAAATAAAAAAATTAAAAATTTGGACTCCAAGTACTTATACCCCAAAATTTTCGAGTCCAAGGAGATTTTGGACGAAAAGGGCTTACAACAAAACTATTTCGTTAAATGAGTTTTTACATTGATTTTATTGTTTTTGGTTGTGTATCAAACCATATTAGACAAAAATAAAAAAATTAATAAATTGGACCCCAAGTACTTACACCCCAAAATTTTCGAGTCCAAGGAGATTTTGGACGAAATGGGCTTATAACAAAACTATTTCGTTAAATGAGTATTTACATTGATTTTATTGCTTTTTGTTGTGTATCAACCATATTAGGTAGAAATAAAAAAAGTAAAAGTTTGGACCCCAAAACACTTACACCCCAAAATTTTCGAGTCCAAGGAGATTTTGGACGAAATGGGCTTACAACAAAACTATTTCGTTATATGAGTTTTTACATTGGGTTTTTACATTGATTTTATTGCTTTTGGTTGTGTATCAAACCATATTAGACAAAAATAAAAAAAAATTAAAATTTGAACTTTAAGTACTTACACCCCAAAATTTTCGAGTCCAAGGAGATTTTGGACGAAATGGGCTTACAACAAAACTATTTCGTTAAATGAGTTTTTACATTGATTTTATTGCTTTTTGTTGTGTATCAAACCATATTAGACAAAACAAAAATTAAAAATTTGGACCCCAAGTACTTACACCCCAAAATTTTCGAGTCCAAGGAGATTTTGGACGAAATGGGCTTACAACAAAACTATTTCGTTAAAAGAGTTTTTACATTGATTTTATTGCTTTTGGTTGTGTATCAAACCATATTAGACAACAATAAAAAAAAAAATTTAAAATTTGGACCCCAAGTACTTACACCCCAAAATTTTTGAGTCCAAGGAGATTTTGGACGAAATGGGCTTACAACAAAACTATTTCGTTAAATGAGTTTTTACATTGATTTTATTGTTTTTTGTTGTGTATCAAACCATATTAGACAAAAATAAAAAAATTAAAAATTTGGACTCCAAGTACTTATACACCAAAATTTTCGAGACCAAGGAGATTTTGGACGAAATGGGCTTACAACAAAACTATTTCGTTAAATGAGTTTTTACATTGATTTTATTGCTTTTGGTTGTGTATCAAACCATATTAGACAAAAATAAAAAAATTAATAAATTGGACCCCAAGTACTTACACCCAAAAATTTTCGAGTCCAAGGAGATTTTGGACGAAATGGGCTTACAACAAAACTATTTCGTTAAATATGTTTTTACATTGATTTTATTGTTTTTGGTTGTGTATCAAACCATATTAGACAAAAATAAAAAAAATTGAAAATTTGGACCCCAAGTACTTACACCCCAAAATTTTCGAGTCCAATGAAATTTTGGACGAAATGGGCTTACAACAAAACTATTTCGTTAAATGAGTTTTTACATTGATTTTATTGCTTTTTGTTGTGTATCAACCATATTAGGTAGAAATAAAAAAAGTAAAAGTTTGGACCCCAAAACACTTACACCCCAAAATTTTCGAGTCCAAGGAGATTTTGGACGAAATGGGCTTACAACAAAACTATTTCGTTAAATGAGTTTTTACATTGATTTTATTGCTTTTTGTTGTGTATCAAACCATATTAGACAAAACAAAAATTAAAAATTTGGACCCCAAGTACTTACACCCCAAAATTTTCGAGTCCAAGGAGATTTTGGACGAAATGGGCTTACAACAAAACAGTTTCGTTAAATGAGTTTTTACATTGATTTTATTGCTTTTTGTTGTGTATTAAACCATATTAGACAACAATAAAAAAAAATTAAAATTTGGACCCCAAGTACTTACACCCCAAAATGTTCGAGTCCAAGGAGATTTTGGACGAAATGGGCTTACAACAAAACTATTTCGTTAAATGAGTTTTCACATTGATTTTATTGTTTTTGGTTGTGTATCAAACCATATTAGACAAAAATAAAAAAATTTAAAATTTGGACCCCAAGTACTTATACCCCAAAATTTTCGAGTCCAAGGAGATTTTGGACGAAATGGGTTTACAACAAAACCATTTCGTTAAATGAAATTTTACATTGATTTTATTGCTTTTGGTTGTGTATCAAACCATATTAGACAACAATAAAAAAAAATTTAAAATTTGGACCCCAAGTACTTACACCCCAAAATTTACGAGTCCAAGGAGATTTTGGAAGAAATGGGCTTACAACAAAACTATTTCGTTAAATGAGTTTTTACATTGATTTTATTGTTTTTGGTTGTGTATCAAACCATATTAGACAAAAATAAAAAAAATTTAAAATTTGAACCCCACGTACTTACACCCTAAAATTTTCGAGTCCAAGGAAATTTTGGACGAAATGGGCTTATAACAAAACTATTTCGTTAAATGAGTTTTTACATTGATTTTATTGTTTTTGGTTGTGTATCAACCATATTAGGTAGAAATAAAAAAAGTAAAAGTTTGGACCCCAAAACACTTACACCCCAAAATTTTCGAGTCCAAGGAGATTTTGGGCTTACAACAAAACTATTTCGTTAAATGAGTTTTTACATTGATTTTATTGCTTTTGGTTGTGTATCAAACCATATTAGACAAAAATAAAAAAATTAAAAATTTGGACCCCAAGTACTTACACCCCAAAACTTTCGAGACCAAGGAGATTTTGGACGAAATGGGCTTACAACAAAACTTTTTCGTTAAATGAGTTTTTACATTGATTTTATTGTTTTTGGTTGTGTATCAAACCATATTAGACTAAAATAAAAAAATTTAAAATTTGGACCCCAAGTACTTACACCCCAAAATTATCGAGTCCAAGGAGATTTTGGACGAAGTGGGCTTACAACAAAACTATTTCGTTAAATGAGTTTTTTCATTGATTTTATTGTTTTTGGTTGTGTATCAAACCATATTAGACAAAAATAAAAAAATTAAAAATTTGGACCCCAAGTTCTTACACCCCAAAATTTTCGAGTCCAAGAAAATTTTGGACGAAATGGGCTTACAACAAAACTATTTCGTTAAATGTGTTTTTACATTGATTTTATTGTTTTTGGTTGTGTATCAAACCATATTAGACAAAAATAAAAAAATTAAAAATTTGGACTCCAAGTACTTATACCCCAAAATTTTCGAGTCCAAGGAGATTTTGGACGAAATGGGCTTACAACAAGTAAGGAAAGTTAGGAAAGTTCTTAAAATTTAATTATTCTACAAATCTAGATTCTTTCGAAATTGGTCCAGCCGCCAGGAGATGAGTTTCTATTCGGACTATAACAGTTAAGATTTTAGAATTCTCCGCTTTTATTAACCTCAATATCAAGCTGCATTCAAAATTTCATGTTGATATCATGAATGAAAATACTTTTTTTTTGATTTTTAAATTTTCATACGACACAATCCATTCGTTAGTTCGGTTGAGCGCTATGTACATTTTCGATTAATTTTTCTCGTGTAACTTTTTCTTTATCATTCGTAGAGAAATGTCGGATACTAGAAAAGTTCTTAAAATTTAATTTTCTACCAATCTAGATTCTTTCAAAATTGGTCTAGCCACCAGAAGATGAGTTTCTATTCGGACTATAATAGTTATGATTTTAGAATTCTCCGCTTTTAATAACCTCAATATCAAGCTGCATTCAAAATTTCTTATTAATATCATAAATGGAAATACTTTTTTTTTAAAGTTTTAAATTTTCATACGACACAATCCGCTCGTTAGTTCGGTTTAGCGCTATATACATTTTCGATTAATTTTTCTCGTGTAACTTTTTCTTTATCATTCTTAGAGAAATGTCAAAAACTAGGAAAAATCTTAAAATTTAATTTTCTACAAATCTTAATTCTTTCAAAATTGGTCCAGCCGCCAGAAAATGAGTTTCTATTCGGACTATAATAATAAAGATTTTAGAATTCTCCGCTTTTATTAACCTCAATATCAAGCTGCATTCAAAATTTCATGTTGATATCATGAATGGAAATACTATTTTTTTGAGTTTTAAATTTTCATACGACACAATCCATTCGTTAATTCGGTTAAGCGCTATGTACATTTTCGATTAATTTTTCTCGTGTAACTTTTTCTTTACATTTGTAGAGAAATGTCGAATACTAGAAAAGTTCTTAAAATTTAATTTTCTACAAATCTAGATTCTTTCGAAAATGGCCAGCCGCAAGGAGATGAGTTTCTATTCGGACTATAATAGTCTAGATTTAAGAATTTTCCGCTTTTATTAACCTCAATATCAAGCTGCATTCAAAATTTCATGTTGATATCATGAATGGAAATATTTTTTTTTTGAGTTTTAAATTTTATACGACACAATCCTCTTGTTAGTTCGGTTTAGCGCTTGTAACATTGGCTGTTACAGTGGTAATGGTATCGGATATGGGTATGAGTGGTAAAGGAAAACCAAGGGTATAACATCTACAACAACTAATTCGATATTAATGATGGGGATATTATTGAGAATATTCCAAAATGTTATTGATGACGTTACGCGAAAAAAAAAAAAACTTGATCTGTATAGTATACAACAAAACAGATGATGATGTTGATGAGGTAACCGAAATGTGATGTGTAGGTGTGTTCGTTTCGTTACATTAGAATAAATATAATTGATTGTTGTGAAATCAGTTGATCGCTGGACTTAAACTGGCAAGATCGTGGCTTAAAAAAAAAAAAAAAAAAAGAAGTAATTAAAATATAAAACTAAAACCAAAAGTAATGATAAAAGTGTTTTTAGTTTAAAACAAGTGCGGTGCAATTTTTGTGTAAATTGAATGACGCGACGAGGTAATCTTGATTTATATTTCCTATGTGAATTGTGGTTGTTAATAAGAAAACTAGAAGTTTAATGTGCAAACGCTTTAATTCTGATTTTTTCTTTGGATGCGCGCGTAGTATGAGATAACCGTGTATCAATATAATACAAAATCTTGTTGACCGTTGAATAAAAAAAAAAAAGAAAAAAAAACAGGAAAATACACAAATTGTAAGCCAGATTCTCCGTGAGATTATAGCAACGGAATTACATATATAATTCACGTACCCATTTTTGCGGAAAGGTAATTTACACAATAATTGCAAGTCATAATTAAAATATTAATTTTGCGCGAATTTAATTTGGGTGAATTTTAGCCTCGTGTCCAGGGTCAACTTTGTATAAAAGGGAATAATAAGCTATTAGCTAACTCCGTACCAGGAGATGAAATATCAATATTTATCGCGAAATGGTTACAACATGTATTGTACGCCATAAATCGGAAGGTCCCAAGGCCACACCCTCATCAACCTCGCATCATTAAGTTCAGTTAAGTACGCATGAACTAACATTATTGTACATTTTATATAATTAATTTAATCCAAATGTTATCTATTTATCTATTATATATTATTTAATTATTCAAATTATTATATTATAAGTATCAAATAATTATAGTTTACTGTCGATACGGTGTGGTATTCCTAGATTAAGTTTTCTCAGATGCATGGTATAGTTAAGTTGTAAGTGAACCGGTTCTAATAGTTTGCAAAATAATTAAGGATACTTAATTTTAGTAATAGTAAAAATTTATAAGTATCGTAGAATTAGAATTATAGCTGTAATTGTTATATACGTAGATCATGTGTTTTTTTTATCTCTTTAAATTGAATTATTATTTACTGTTTTCTGTATGTTTTTTTTTAGTGTACTATGAATGTGTGAGTAAATAAATAAGAAAAAAGGTGGTTTAGTGCTAAAACAATGGGGTCATTATAAAAGGTTGCTAATGATGACCGCGGGCGGAAGGGGAGTGCAGGTGGTCGATACCATCGGAGATCACAACAGTGAAGTGAAATGGCTGTGATGATAACTGAAGTTCATCATTCAATATGAGTGGCAGTGGTATTATAAAGTAGTTTCTGTTTTTTTTTAATACAAATAAATTCTAGGCGTTACCCATACCTTGCAGCACTTACAAGCTCTAAACTGCTGGTAGCACAACCACGCCCATCCCTGTCACCTAGCCTGGCAAACGTGCTGCAGCTGCCCCAATAGTAGGTTAGAGATTCTGTTAACGCTACGAGACTCGAAACATGTGATCATAAGGTCGTACGGCAAAAGGTTTCGACGTAGCGTTACACGCTATGTACATTTTCGATTAATTTTTCTCGTGTAACTTTTTTTTTATCATTCGTAGAGAAATGTCGAATACTAGAAAAGTACTTTAAATTTAATTTTCTACAAATCGAAATTCTTTCGAAATTGATCCAGCCACCAGGAGATGAGTTTATATTCAGACTATAATAGTTAAGATTTTAGAATTCTCCGCTTTTATTAACTTCAATATCAAGCTGCATTCAAAATTTCATGTTGATATCATGAATAGAAATAATTTTTTTTTTTAGTTCTTAATTTTCATACGACACAATACATTGGTTAGTTCGGTTTAGCGCTATGTACATTTTCGATTAATTTTTCTCGTGTAACTTTTTCTTTATCATTCGTAGAGAAATGTCGAATACTAGAAAAGTTCTTAAAATTTAATTTTCTACAAATATAGATTCTTTCGAAATTGGTCTAACCACCAGGAGATGAGTTTCTATTCGGACTATAATTGTTAAGATTTTAGAATTCTCCGCTTTTATTAACTTCAATATCAAGCTGCATTCAAAATTTCATGTTGATATCATGAATGGAAATACTTTTTTTTTGATTTTTAAATTTTCATACGACACAATCCACTCGTTAGTTCGGTTTAGCGCTATGTACATTTACGATTAATTTTTCTCGTGTAACTTTTCCTTATCATTCGTAGAGAAATGTCAAAAACTAGGAAAGTTCTTAAAATTTAATTTTCTACAAATCTAGATTCTTTCGAAATTGGTCCAGCCGCCAGGAGATGAGTTTCTATTTGGACTATAATAGTTAAGATTTTAGAATTTTCCGTTTTTATTAACCTCAATATCAAGCTGCATTCAAAATTTCATGTTGATATCATGAATGGAAATACTTTTTTTTGAGTTTTAAATTTTCATACGACACAATCCATTCGTTAGTTCGGTTTAGCGCTATGTACATTTTCGAATAATTTTTCTCGTGTAACTTTTTCTTTATCATTCATAGAGAAATGTCGAATACTAGAAAAGTTCTTAAAATTTAATTTTCTACAAATCTAGATTCTTTCGAAATTGGTCCAGCCGCCAGGAGATGAGTTTCTATTCGGACTATAATTGTTAAGATTTTAGAATTCTCCGCTTTTATTAACCTCAATATCACGCTGCATTCAAAATTTCATGTTGATATCATGAATGGAAATACTTTTTTTTTTGAGTTTTAAATTTTCATACGACACAATCCATTCGTTAGTTCGGTTTAGCGATATGTACATTTTCGATTAATTTTTCTCGTGTAACTTTTTCTTTATCATTCGTAGAAATATTTCGTATACTAGAAAAGTTTTTAAAATTTAATTTTCTACAAATCTAAATTCTTTCAAAATTGGTCCAGCCGCCAGGAGACGAGTTTCTATTCGGACTATAATAGTTAAGATTTATGGATTCTTCGCTTTTATTAACCTCAATATCAAGCTGCATTCAAAATTTCGTGTTGATATCATGGATGGAAATACTTTTTTTTTGAGTTTTAAATTTTCATACGACACTATCCAATCGTTAGTTCGGTTAAGCTCTATGTACATTTTCGATTATTTTTTCTCGTGTAACTTTTTTCTTTATGATTCATAGAGAAATGTCAAAAACTAGGAAGGTTCATAAAATTTAATTTTCTACAAATCTAGATTCTTTCGAAATTGGCCAGCCACCAGGAGATGAGTTTCTATTCGGACAATAGAAGTTAAGATTTTATAATTCTCCGCTTTTATTAACACCAATATCAAGCTGCATTCAAAACATCATATTGATATAATGAATGGAAATATTATTTTTTTGAGTTTTAAATTTTCATACGACACAATCCATTCGTTAGTTCGGTTTAGCACTATGTTCATTTTCGATTAATTTTTCTCTTGTAACTTTTTCTTTATCATTCGTAGAGAAATGTCCAATACTAGAAAATTTCTTAAAATTTAATTTTCTACAAATCTAGATTCTTTCGAAATTGGTCCAGCCGCCAGGAGACGAGTTTCTATTTGGAATATAATTGTTAAGATTTTAGAATTCTCCGCTTTAATTAACCTCACTATCAAGCTGCATTTAAAATTTCATGTTGATATCATGAATGGAAATAATTTTTTTTTGATTTTTAAATTTTCATACGACACAATCCATTCGTTAGTTTGGTTTAGCGCTATGTACATTTTCGATTAATTTTTCTTGTGTAACTTTTTCTTTATCATTAGTAGAGAAATGTCGAATAGTAGAAAAGTTCTTAAAATTTAATTTTCTACAAATCTAGATTCTTTTGAAATTGGTCCAGCCGCCAGAAAATGAGTTTCTATTCGGACTATAATAGTTAAGATTTTAGAATTCTCCGCTTTTATTAACCTCAATATCAAGGTGCATTCAAAATTTCATGTTGATATCATGAATGGAAATACTTTTTTTTTAAAGTTTTAAATTTTCATACGACACAATCCATTCGTTAGTTCGGTTTAGCGCTATGTACATTTTCGATTAATTTTTCTCGTGTAACTTTTTCTTAACCAATCGTAGAGATATGTCAAAAACTAGGAAGATTCATAAAATTTAATTTTCTACAAATTTAGATTCTTTCGAAATTGGGCCAGCCACCAGGAGATGAGTTTCTATTCGGACAATAGTAGTTAAGATTTTAGAATTCTCCGCTTTTATTAACACCAATATAAAGCTGCATTCAAAACATCATATTGATATAATGAATGGAAATACTATTTTTTTGAGTTTTAAATTTTCATACGACACAATCCATTCGTTAGTTCGGTTTAGCGCTATTTTCATTTTCGATTAATTTTTCTCGCGCTATGTTCATTTTCGATTACTTTTTCTTTATCATTCGTAGAGAAATGTTCAATACTAGAAACTTTCTTAAAATTTAATTTTCTACAAATCTAGATTCTTTCGAAATTGGTCCAGCCACCAGGAGATGAGTTTCTATTCGGACTATAATAGTTAATATTTTAGAATTCTCCGCTTTTATTAACCTCAATATCAAGCTGCATTTAAAATTTCATATTGATATCATGAATGAAAATACTTTTTTTTGAGTTTTAAATTTTAATACGATACAATCCATTCGTTAGTTCGGTTTAGCGCTATGTACATTTTCGATTAATTTTTCTCGTGTAACTTTTTCTTAATCATTCGAAGAGAAATGTCGAATACTAGAAAACTTCTTAAAATTTAATTTTCTACAAATCTAGATTCTTTCAAAATTGGTCCAGCCTCCAGGAGATGAGTTTCTATTCGGACTATAATACTTAAGATTTTAGATTTCTCCGCTTTTATTAACACCAATATCAAGCTGCATTCAAAATTTAATGTTGATATCATGAATGGAAATACTTTTTTTTTTTGATTTTTAAATTTTCATACGACACAATCCATTTGTTAGTTCGGTTCAGCGCTATGTACATTTTCGATTAATTTTTCTAGTGTAACTTTTTCTTTATCATTCGGTGAGAAATGTCGAATACTACAAAAGTTCTTAAAATTTAATTTTCTACAAATCTAGATTCTTTCGAAATTGGGCCAGCCGCCAGGAGATGAGTTTCTATTTGGACTATAATAGTTAAGATTTTAGAATTCTCCGCTTTTATTAACCTCAATATCAAGCTGCATTCAAAATTTCATGTTGATATCATGGATGGAAATACTTTTTTTTTAGTTTTAAATTTTAATACGACACAATCCATTCGTAAGTTCGGTTTAGCGCTATGTACATTTTCGATTTATTTTTCTCGTGTAACTTTTTCTTACACATTCGTAGAGAAATGTCAAAAACTAGGAAACTTCTTAAAATTTAATTTTCTACAAATCTAAATTCTTTCGAGATTGGTCCAGCCGCCAGGTGATGAGTTTCTATTCGGACTATAATAGTTAAGATTTTAAAATTCTCCGCTTTTATTAACCTCAAAATCAAGCTGCATTCAAAATTTCTTGTTGATATCTTGAATGGAAATACTTTTTTTTTTGCAACAATCCATTAGTTAGTTCGGTTTAGCGCTATGTACATTTTCGATTAATTTTTCTCGTGTAACTTTTTCTTTATCATTCGTTGAGAAATGTTGAATACTACAAAAGTTCTTAAAATTTAATTTTCTACAAATCTAGATTCTTTCGAAATTGGTCCAGCCGCTAGAACATGAGTTTCTATTCGGACTACAATAGTTATGATTTTAGAATTCTCCGCTTTTACTAACCTCAATATCAAGCTGCATTCAAAATTTCATGTTGATATCATGAATAGAAATACCTTTTTTTTAGTTTTAAATTTTCATACGACACAATCCATTCGTTGTTCGGTTTAGCGCTATGTACATTTTCGATTAATTTTTCTCGTGTAACTTTTTCTTAATCATTCGAAGAGAAATGTCGAATACTAGAAAAGTTCTTAAAATTTAATTTTCTACAAATCTAGATTCTTTCGAAATTGGTCCAGCCGCTAGAACATGAGTTTCTATTCGGACTATATATTTAAGATTTTAGAATTCTCCGCTTTTATTAACCTCAATATCAAGCTGCATTCAAAATTTCATGTTGATATCATGAATGGAAATACTTTTTTTTAGATTTAAATTTTCATAC
This sequence comes from Nephrotoma flavescens, assembly GCA_932526605.1. Lineage (NCBI taxonomy): Eukaryota > Metazoa > Arthropoda > Insecta > Diptera > Tipulidae > Nephrotoma > Nephrotoma flavescens. The sequence continues at coordinate 141,956 of CAKOBK010000185.1, read as the reverse complement.
GACGCAATCCATTCGTTGTTCGGTTTAGCGCTATGTACATTTTCGATTAATTTTTCTCGTGTAACTTTTTCTTTATCATTCGTAGAGAAATGTCAAAAACTAGGAATGTTCATAAAATTAAATTTTCTACAAATCTAGATTCTTTCGAAATTGGTCCAGCTGCCAGGAAATGAGTTTCTATTCGGACTATAATAGTTAAGATTTTAGAATTTTCCGCTTTTATTAACCTCAATATCAAGCTGCATTCAAAATTTCATGTTGATATCATGAATGGAAATACTTTTTTTTTGATTTTTAAATTTTCATACGACACAATCCATTCGTTAGTTCGGTTTAGCGCGATGTACATTTTCGATTAAATTTTCTCGTGTAACTTTTTCTTTATCATTCGTTGAGAAATGTCGAATACTACAAAAGTTCTTAAAATTTAATTTTCTACAAATCTAGATTCTTTTGAAATTGGTCCAGACGCTAGAACATGAGTTTCTATTCGGACTATATAGTTAAGATTTTAGAACTCTCCGCTTTTATTAACCTCAATATCAAGCTGCATTCAACATTTCATGTTGATTTAATGAATGGAAATACTTTTTTTTTAGTTTTAAATTTTCATACGACACAATCCATTCGTAAGTTCGATTTAGCGCTATGTATATATTCGATTAATTTTTCTCGTGTAACTTTTTCTTTATCATTCGTAGAGAAATGTCAAATACTAAAAAAGTTCTTAAAATTTAATTTTCTACAAATTTAGATTCTTTCAAAATTGGTCCAGCCGCCAGGAGATGAGTTTCTATTCGGACTATAATAGTTAAGATTTTAGAATTCTCCGCTTTTATTAACACCAATATCAAGCTGCATTCAAAACATCATATTGATATCATGAATGGAAATACCATTTTTTTGAGTTTTAAATTTTCATACGACACAATCCATTCGTTAGTTCGGTTTAGCGCTATGTACATTTTCGATTAATTTTTCTCGTGTAACTTTTTCTTTATCATTCGTTGAGAAATGTCAAAAACTAGGAATGTTCATAAAATTTAATTTTCTACAAATCTAGATTCTTTCGAAATTGGCCAGCCACCAGGAGATGAGTTTCTATTCGGACAATAGTAGTTAAGATTTTAGAATTCTCCGCTTTTATTAACACCAATATAAAGCTGCATTCAAAACATCATATTGATATAATGAATGGAAATACTATTTTTTTGAGTTTTAAATTTTCATACGACACAATCCATTCGTTAGTTCGGTTTGGCGCTATGTTCATTTTCGATTAATTTTTCTCGTGTAACTTTTTCTTTATCATTCGTAGAGAAATGTTCAATACTAGAAACTTTCTTAGAATTTAATTTTCTACAAATCTAGATTCTTTCAAAATTGGTCCAGCCACCAGGAGATGAGTTTCTATTCGGACTATAATAGTTAATATTTTAGAATTCTCCGCTTTTATTAACCTCAATATCAAGCTGCATTTAAAATTTCATATTGATATCATGAATGAAAATACTTTTTTTTGAGTTTTAAATTTTAATACGATACAATCCATTCGTTAGTTCGGTTTAGCGCTATGTACATTTTCGATTAATTTTTCTCGTGTAACTTTTTCTTAATCATTCGAAGAGAAATGTCGAATACTAGAAAACTTCTTTAAATTTAATTTTCTACAAATCTAGATTCTTTCAAAATTGGTCCAGCCTCCAGGAGATGAGTTTCTATTCGGACTCTAATACTTAAGATTTTAGAATTCTCCGCTTTTATTAACCTCACTATCAAGCTGCATTCAAAATTTCATGTTGATATCATGAATGGAAATACTTTTTTTTTTTTATTTTTAAATTTTTATACGACACAATCCATTCGTTAGTTCGGTTTAGCGCTATGTACATTTTCGATTAATTTTTCTCGTGTAACTTTTTCTTTATCATTCGTAGAGAAATGTCGAATACAAAAAAATTTCTTAAAATTTAATTTTCTACAAATCTAGATTCTTTCGAAATTGGTCCAGCTTCCAGGAAATGAGTTTCTATTCGGACTATAATAGTTAAGATTTTAGATTTCTCCGCTTTTATTAACCTCAATATCAAGCTGCATTCAAAATTTCATGTTGATATCATGAATGGAAATACTTTTTTTTTTTGATTTTTAAATTTTCATACGACACAATCCATTTGTTAGTTCGGTTCAGCGCTATGTACATTTTCGATTAATTTTTCTCGTGTAACTTTTTCTTTATCATTCGGTGAGAAATGTCGAATACTACAAAAGTTCTTAAAATTTAATTTTCTACAAATCTAGATTCTTTCGAAATTGGGCCAGCCGCCAGGAGATGAGTTTTTATTTGGACTATAATAGTTAAGATTTTAGAATTCTCCGCTTTTATTAACCTCAATATCAAGCTGCATTCAAAATTTCATGTTGATATCATGGATGGAAATACTTTTTTTTTAGTTTTAAATTTTAATACGACACAATCCATTCGTAAGTTCGGTTTAGCGCTATGTACATTTTCGATTTATTTTTCTCGTGTAACTTTTTCTTTAACATTCGTAGAGAAATGTCGAAAACTAGGAAAGTTCTTAAAATTTAATTTTCTACAAATAAAAATTCTTTCGAAATTGGTCCAGCCGCTAGGTAATGAGTTTCTATTCGGACTATAATAGTTAAGATTTTAGAATTCTCCGCTTTTATTAACCTCAATATCAAGCTGCATTCAAAATTTCTTGTTGATATCATGAATGGAAATACTTTTTTTTTTGCAACAATCCATTAGTTAGTTCGGTTTACCGCTATGTACATTTACGATTAATTTTTCTCGTGTAACTTTTTCTTTATCATTCGTTGAGAAATGTCGAATACTAGAAAATTTCTTAAAATTTAATTTTCTACAAATCTAGATTCTTTCGAAATTGGTCCAGCTGCCGGGAAATGAGTTTCTATTCGGACTATAATAGTTAAGATTTTAGAATTCTCCGCTTTTATTAACCTCAATATCAAGCTGCATTCAAAATTTCATGTTGATATCATGAATGGAAATACTTTTTTTTTGATTTTTAAATTTTCATACGACACAATCCATTCGTTAGTTCGGTTTAGCGCGATGTACATTTTCGATTAAATTTTCTCGTGTAACTTTTTCTTTATCATTCGTTGAGAAATGTCGAATACTACAAAAGTTCTTAAAATTTAATTTTCTACAAATCTAGATTCTTTCGAAATTGGTCCAGACGCTAGAACATGAGTTTCTATTCGGACTATATAGTTAAGATTTTAGAACTCTCCGCTTTTATTAACCTCAATATCAAGCTGCATTCAAAATTTCATGTTGATTTAATGAATGGAAATACTTTTTTTTTAGTTTTAAATTTTCATACGACACAATCCATTCGTAAGTTCGGTTTAGCGCTATGTACATATTCGATTAATTTTTCTCGTGTAACTTTTTCTTTATCATTCGAAGAGAAATGTCAAAAACTAGGAAAGTTCTTAAAATTTAATTTTCTACAAATTTAGATTCTTTCGAAATTGGTCCAGCCGCCAGGAGATGAGTTTCTATTCGAACTATAATAGTTAAGATTTTAGAATTCTCCGCTTTTATTAACACCAATATCAAGCTGCATTCAAAACATCATATTGATATCATGAATGGAAATACCATTTTTTTGAGTTTTAAATTTTCATACGACACAATCCATTCGTTAGTTCGGTTTAGCGCTATGTACATTTTCGATTAATTTTTCTCGTGTAACTTTTTCTTTATCATTCGTAGAGAAATGTCAAAAACTAGGAATGTTCATAAAATTAAATTTTCTACAAATCTAGATTCTTTCGAAATTGGCCAGCCACCAGGAGATGAGTTTCTATTCAAACAATAGTAGTTAAGATTTTAGAATTCTCCGCTTTTATTAACACCAATATCAAGCTGCATTCAAAACATCATATTGATATCATGAATGGAAATACTATTTTTTTGAGTTTTAAATTTTCATACGACACAATCCATTCGTTAGTTCGGTTTAGCGCTATGTACATTTTCGATTAATTTTTCTCGTGTAACTTTTTCTTTATCATTCGTAGAGAAATTTCGAATACTAGAAAAGTTCTTAAAATTTAATTTTCTACCAATCTAGATTCTTTTGAAATTGGTCAGCCGCCAGGAGATGAGTTTCTGTTCGGACTATAATAGTTAAGATTTTAGAATTCTCCGCTTTTATTAACCTCAATATCAAGCTGCATTCAAAATTTCATGTTGATATCATGAATGGAAATACTTTTTTTTTGAGTTTTAAATTTTCATACGACACAATCCATTCGTTAGTTCGGATAAGCGCTATGTACATTTTCGATTAATTTTTCTCGTGTAACTTTTTCTTTATCATTCGTAGAGAAATGTCGAATACTAGAAAAGTTCTTAAAATTTAATTTTCTACAAATCTAGATTCTTTCAAAATTGGTCCAGTTACCAGGAGATGAGTTTCTATTCGGACTATAATAGTTAAGATTTCAAAATTCTCCGCTTTTATTAACCTCAATATCAAGCTGCATTCAAAATTTCATATTGATATCATGAATGGAAATACTTTTTTTTTGATTTTTAAATTTTCATACGACACAATCCATTCGTTAGTTCAGTTTAGCGCTATGTACATTTTCGATTAATTTTTCTCGTGTAACTTTTTCTTAATCATTCGAAGAGAAATGTCGAATACTAGAAAAGTTCTTAAAATTTAATTTTCTACAAATCTAGATTCTTTCGAAATTGGTCCAGCCGCTAGAACATGAGTTTCTATTCGGACTATATAGTTAAGATTTTAGAATTCTCCGCTTTTATTAACCTCAATATCAAGCTGCATTCAAAATTTCATGTTGATATCATGAATGGAAATACTTTTTTTTAGATTTAAATTTTCATACGACACAATCCATTCGTAAGTTCGGTTTAGCGCTATGTACATATTCGATTAATTTTTCTCGTGTAACTTTTTCTTTATCATTCGAAGAGAAATGTCAAAAACTAGGAAAGTTCTTAAAATTTAATTTTCTACAAATTTAGATTCTTTCGAAATTGGTCCAGCCGCCAGGAGATGAGTTTCTATTCGAACTATAATAGTTAAGATTTTAGAATTCTCCGCTTTTATTAACACCAATATCAAGCTGCATTCAAAACATCATATTGATATCATGAATGGAAATACCATTTTTTTGAGTTTTAAATTTTCATACGACACAATCCATTCGTTAGTTCGGTTTAGCGCTATGTACATTTTCGATTAATTTTTCTCGTGTAACTTTTTCTTTATCATTCGTAGAGAAATGTCAAAAACTAGGAATGTTCATAAAATTAAATTTTCTACAAATCTAGATTCTTTCGAAATTGGCCAGCCACCAGGAGATGAGTTTCTATTCAAACAATAGTAGTTAAGATTTTAGAATTCTCCGCTTTTATTAACACCAATATCAAGCTGCATTCAAAACATCATATTGATATCATGAATGGAAATACTATTTTTTTGAGTTTTAAATTTTCATACGACACAATCCATTCGTTAGTTCGGTTTAGCGCTATGTACATTTTCGATTAATTTTTCTCGTGTAACTTTTTCTTTATCATTCGTAGAGAAATTTCGAATACTAGAAAAGTTCTTAAAATTTAATTTTCTACCAATCTAGATTCTTTTGAAATTGGTCAGCCGCCAGGAGATGAGTTTCTGTTCGGACTATAATAGTTAAGATTTTAGAATTCTCCGCTTTTATTAACCTCAATATCAAGCTGCATTCAAAATTTCATGTTGATATCATGAATGGAAATACTTTTTTTTTGAGTTTTAAATTTTCATACGACACAATCCATTCGTTAGTTCGGATAAGCGCTATGTACATTTTCGATTAATTTTTCTCGTGTAACTTTTTCTTTATCATTCGTAGAGAAATGTCAAAAACTAGGAATGTTCATAAAATTAAATTTTCTACAAATCTAGATTCTTTCGAAATTGGCCAGCCACCAGGAGATGAGTTTCTATTCAAACAATAGTAGTTAAGATTTTAGAATTCTCCGCTTTTATTAACACCAATATCAAGCTGCATTCAAAACATCATATTGATATCATGAATGGAAATACTATTTTTTTGAGTTTTAAATTTTCATACGACACAATCCATTCGTTAGTTCGGTTTAGCGCTATGTACATTTTCGATTAATTTTTCTCGTGTAACTTTTTCTTTATCATTCGTAGAGAAATGTCGAATACTAGAAAAGTTCTTAAAATTTAATTTTCTACAAATCTAGATTCTTTCAAAATTGGTCCAGTTACCAGGAGATGAGTTTCTATTCGGACTATAATAGTTAAGATTTCAAAATTCTCCGCTTTTATTAACCTCAATATCAAGCTGCATTCAAAATTTCATATTGATATCATGAATGGAAATACTTTTTTTTTGATTTTTAAATTTTCATACGACACAATCCATTCGTTAGTTCAGTTTAGCGCTATGTACATTTTCGATTAATTTTTCTCGTGTAACTTTTTCTTAATCATTCGAAGAGAAATGTCGAATACTAGAAAAGTTCTTAAAATTTAATTTTCTACAAATCTAGATTCTTTCGAAATTGGTCCAGCCGCTAGAACATGAGTTTCTATTTGGACTATATAGTTAAGATTTTAGAATTCTCCGCTTTTATTAACCTCAATATCAAGCTGCATTCAAAATTTCATGTTGATATCATGAATGGAAATACTTTTTTTTAGATTTAAATTTTCATACGACACAATCCATTCGTTAGTTCGGTTTAGCGCTATGTACATTTTCGATTAATTTTTCTCGTGTAATTTTTTCTTTATCATTCGTAGAGAAATGTCGAATACTAGAAAATTTCTTAAAATTTAATTTTCTACAAATTTAGATTCTTTCGAAATTGGTCCAGCTGCCAGGAAATGAGTTTCTATTCGGACTATAATAGTTAAGATTTTAGAATTCTCCGCTTTTGTTAACCTCAATATCAAGCTGCATTCAAAATTTCATGTTGATATCATGAATGGAAATACTTTTTTTTTGATTTTTAAATTTTCATACGACACAATCCATTCGTTAGTTCGGTTTAGCGCGATGTACATTTTCGATTAATTTTTCTCGTGTAACTTTTTCTTTATCATTCGTTGAGAAATGTCGAATACTAGAAAAGTTCTTAAAATTTAATTTTTTACAAATCTAGATTCTTTCGAAATTGGTCCAGCCGCCAGAACATGAGTTTTTATTCGAACTATATAGTTAAGATTTTAGAATTCTCCGCTTTTATTAACCTCAATATCAAGCTGCATTCAAAATTTCATGTTGATATCATGAATGGAAATACTTTTTTTTTAGTTTTAAATTTTCATACGACACAATCCATTCGTAAGTTCGGTTTAGCGCTATGTACATATTCGATTAATTTTTCTCGTGTAACTGCATCATCAAGCTGCATTCAAAATTTCATGTTGATATCATGAATGGAAATACTTTTTTTTAGATTTAAATTTTCATACGACACAATCCATTCGTTAGTTCGGTTTAGCGCTATGTACATTTTCGATTAATTTTTCTCGTGTAATTTTTTCTTTATCATTCGTAGAGAAATGTCGAATACTAGAAAATTTCTTAAAATTTAATTTTCTACAAATCTAGATTCTTTCGAAATTGGTCCAGCTGCCAGGAAATGAGTTTCTATTCGGACTATAATAGTTAAGATTTTAGAATTCTCCGCTTTTGTTAACCTCAATATCAAGCTGCATTCAAAATTTCATGTTGATATCATGAATGGAAATACTTTTTTTTTGATTTTTAAATTTTCATACGACACAATCCATTCGTTAGTTCGGTTTAGCGCGATGTACATTTTCGATTAATTTTTCTCGTGTAACTTTTTCTTTATCATTCGTTGAGAAATGTCGAATACTAGAAAAGTTCTTAAAATTTAATTTTTTACAAATCTAGATTCTTTCGAAATTGGTCCAGCCGCCAGAACATGAGTTTTTATTCGAACTATATAGTTAAGATTTTAGAATTCTCCGCTTTTATTAACCTCAATATCAAGCTGCATTCAAAATTTCATGTTGATATCATGAATGGAAATACTTTTTTTTTAGTTTTAAATTTTCATACGACACAATCCATTCGTAAGTTCGGTTTAGCGCTATGTACATATTCGATTAATTTTTCTCGTGTAACTTTTTCTTTATCATTCGTAGAGAAATGTCGAATACTAAGAAAGTTCTTAAAATTTAATTTTCTACAAATCTAAATTCTTTCGAAATTGGTCCAGCCGCCAGGAGATGAGTTTCTATTCGGACTATAATAGTTTTGATTTTAGAATTCTCCGCTTTTACTAACCTCAATATCAAGCTGCATTCAAAATTTCATGTTGATATCATGAATGGAAATACTTTTCTTTTGATTTTTAAATTTTCATACGACACAATCCATTCGTTAGTTCGGTTTAGCGCTATGTACATTTTCGATTAATTTTTCTCGTGTAACTTTTTCTTTATCATTCGTTGAGAAATGTCGAATACTACAAAAGTTCTTAAAATTTAATTTTCTACAAATCTAGATTCTTTCGAAATTGGTCCAGCCGCTAGAACATGAATTTCTATTCGGACTATATAGTTAAGATTTTAGAACTCTCCGCTTTTATTAACCTCAATATCAAGCTGCATTCAAAATTTCATGTTGATTTAATGAATGGAAATACTTTTTTTTTAGTTTTAAATTTTCATACGACACAATCCATTCTTAAGTTCGGTTTAGCGCTATGTACATTTTCGATTAATTTTTCTCGTGTAACTTTTTCTTTATCATTCGTAGAGAAATGTCAAAAACTAGGAAAGTTCTTAAAATTTAATTTTCTACAAATCTAAATTCTTTCGAAATTGGTCCAGCCGCCAGGAGATGAGTTTCTATTCGGACTATAATAGTTATGATTTTAGATTTCTCCGCTTTTATTAACCTCAATATCAAGCTGCATTCAAAATTTCATGTTGATACCAAGAATGAAAATAGTTTTTTTTTGAGTTTTAAATTTTCATACGACACCATCCATTCGTTAGTTCGGATAAGCGCTATGTACATTTTCGATTAATTTTTCTCGTGTAACTTTTTCTTTATCATTCGTTGAGAAATGTCGAATACTACAAAAGTTCTTAAAATTTAATTTTCTACAAATCTAGATTCTTTCGAAATTGGTCCAGCCGCTAGAACATGAGTTTCTATTCGGACTATATAGTTAAGATTTTAGAACTCTCCGCTTTTATTAACCTCAATATCAAGCTGCATTCAAAATTTCATGTTGATTTAATGAATGGAAATACTTTTTTTTTAGTTTTAAATTTTCATACGACACAATCCATTCGTTAGTTCGGTTTAGCGCTATGTACTTTTTCGATTAATTTTTCTCGTGTAACTTTTTCTTTATCATTCGTAGAGAAATGTCGAATACTAGAAAAGTTCTTAAAATTTAATTTTCTACAAATCTAGATTCTTTCGAAATTGGTCCAGCCGCCAGGAGATGAGTTTCTATTCGGACTATAATAATTATGATTTTAGATTTCTCCGCTTTTATTAACCTCAATATCAAGCTGCATTCAAAATTTCATGTTGATACCAAGAATGAAAATAGTTTTTTTTTGAGTTTTAAATTTTCATACGACACCATCCATTCGTTAGTTCGGATAAGCGCTATGTAAATTTTCGATTAATTTTTCTCGTGTAACTTTTTCTTTATCATTCGTAGAGAAATGTCGAATAGTAGAAAAGTTCTTAAAATTTAATTTTCTACAAATCTAGATTCTTTCAAAATTGGTCCAGTTACCAGGAGATGAGTTTCTATTCGGACTATAATAGTTAAAAATTTAGAACTCTCCGCTTTTATTAACCTCACTATCAAGCTGCATTCAAAATTTCATTTTGATATCATGAATGGAAATACTTTTTTTTTGAGTTTTAAATTTTCATACGACACAATCCATTCGTTAGTTCGGTTTAGCGATATGTACATTTTCGATTAATTTTTCTCGTGTAACTTTTTCTTTATCATTCGTAGAGAAATGTCGAATACAAGGAAAGTTCTAAAAATTTAGTTTTCTACAAATCTAGATTCTTTTGAAATTGGTCTAGCCACCAGAAAATGAGTTTCTATTCGGACTATAATAGTTAAGATTTTAGAATTCTCCGCTTTTATTAACCTCAATATCAAGCTGCATTCAAAATTTCATGTTGATATCAAGAATGGAAATACTTTTTTTTTGAGTTTTAAATTTTCATACGACACAATCCATTCGTTAGTTCGGTTCAGCGCTATGTACATATTCGATTAATTTTTCTCGTGTAACTTTTTCTTTAACATTCGTAGAGAAATGTCAAAAACTAGGAAAGTTCTTAAAATTTAATTTTCTACAAATCTAGATTCTTTCGAAATTGGCCAGCCACCAGGAGATGAGTTTCTATTCGGACAATAGTAGTTAAGATTTTAGAATTTTCGCTTTTATTTACACCAATATCAAGCTGCAATCAAAATTTCATGTTGATATCATGAATGGAAATACTTTTTTTTTGAGTTTTAAATTTTCATACGACACAATCCATTCGTTAGTTCGGTTTAGCGCTATGTACATTTTCGATTAATTTTTCTCGTGTAACTTTTTCTTTATCATTCGTAGAGAAATGTCAAAAACTTTGAAAGTTCTTAAAATTTAATTTTCTACAAATCTAGATTCTTTCGAAATTGGTCCAGCCGCCAGGAGATGAGTTTCTATTTGGACTGTAATAGTTAAAATTTTAGAATTCTCCGCTTTTATTTACACCAATATCAAGCTGCATTCAAAATTTCATATTGATATCATGAATGGAAATAATATTTTTTTGAGTTTTAAATTTTCATACGACACAATCCATTCGTTAGTTCGGATAAGCGCTATGTACATTTTCGATTAATTTTTCTCGTGTAACTTTTTCTTTATCATTCGTAGAGAAATGTCGAATACTAGAAAAGTTTTTAAAATTTAATTTTCTACAAATCTAGATTCTTTCGAAATTGGTCCAGTTACCAGGAGATGAGTTTATATTCGGACTATAATAGTTAAAAATTTAAAACTCTCCGCTTTTATTAACCTCAATATCAAGCTGCATTCAAAATTTCATGTTGATATCATGAATGGAAATACTTTTTTTTTGAGTTTTAAATTTTCATACGACACAATCCATTCGTTAGTTCGGTTTAGCGCTATGTACATTTTCGATTAATTTTTCTCGTGTAACTTTTTCTTTATCATTCGTAGAGAAATGTCAAATACTAGAAATGTTCTTAAAATTTAATTTTCTACAAATCTAGATTCTTTCAAAATTGGTCCAGCCTCCAGGAGATGAGTTCCTATTTTGACTATAATACTTAAGATTTTAGAATTCTCCGCTTTTATTAACCTCACTATCAAGCTGCATTTAAAATTTCATGTTGATATCATGAATGGCAATACTTTTTTTTTTGAGTTTTAAATTTTCATACGACACCATCCATTCGTTAGTTCGGATAAGCGCTATGTACATTTTCGATTAATTTTTCTCGTGTAACTTTTTCTTTATCATTCGTAGAGAAATGTCGAATAGTAGAAAAGTTCTTAAAATTTAATTTTCTACAAATCTAGATTCTTTCTAAATTGGTCCAGTTACCAGGAGATGAGTTTCTATTCGGACTATATTAGTTAAAAATTTAGAACTCTCCGCTATTATTAACCTCAATATCAAGCTGCATTCAAAATTTCATGTTGATATCATGAATGGAAATACTTTTTTATTGAGTTTTAAATTTTCATACGACACAATCCATTCGTTAGTTCGGTTTAGCGCTATGTACATTTTCGATTAATTTTTCTCGTGTAACTTTTTCTTTATCATTCGTAGAGAAATGTCAAAAACTAGGAAAGTTCTTAAAATTTAATTTTCTACAAATCTAGATTCTTTCGAAATTGGCCAGCCACCAGGAGATGAGTTTCTATTCGGACAATAGTAGTTAAGATTTTAGAATTGTCCGCTTTTATTAACACCAATATCAAGCTGCAATCAAAATTTCATGTTGATATCATGAATGGAAATACTTTTTTTTTGAGTTTTAAATTTTCATACGACACAATCCATTCGTTAGTTCGGTTTAGCGCTATGTACATTTTCGATTAATTTTTCTCGTGTAACTTTTTCTTTATCATTCGTAGAGAAATGTCAAAAACTAGGAAAGTTCTTAAAATTTAATTTTCTACAAATCTAGATTCTTTCGAAATTGGCCAGCCACCAGGAGATGAGTTTCTATTCGGACAATAGTAGTTAAGATTTTAGAATTCTCCGCTTTTATTTACACCAATATCAAGCTGCATTCAAAATTTCATATTGATATCATGAATGGAAATATTTTTTTTTTGAGTTTTAAATTTTCATACGACACAATCCATTCGTTAGTTCGGATAAGCGCTATATACATTTTCGATTAATTTTTCTCGTGTAACTTTTTCTTTATCATTCGTAGAGAAATGTCGAATAGTAGAAAAGTTCTTAAAATTTAATTTTCTACAAATCTAGATTCTTTCTAAATTGGTCCAGTTACCAGGAGATGAGTTTCTATTCGGACTATATTAGTTAAAAATTTAGAACTCTCCGCTATTATTAACCTCAATATCAAGCTGCATTCAAAATTTCATGTTGATATCATGAATGGAAATACTTTTTTATTGAGTTTTAAATTTTCATACGACACAATCCATTCGTTAGTTCGGTTTAGCGCTATGTACATTTTCGATTAATTTTTCTCGTGTAACTTTTTCTTTATCATTCGTAGAGAAATGTCAAATACTAGAAATGTTCTTAAAATTTAATTTTCTACAAATCTAGATTCTTTCAAAATTGGTCCAGCCTCCAGGAGATGAGTTCCTATTCGGACTATAATACTTAATATTTTAGAATTCTCCGCTTTTGTTAAGTTCACTATCAAGCTGCATTTAAAATTTCATGTTGATATCATGAATGGCAATACTTTTTTTTTTCATTTTTAAATTTTCATACGACACAATCCATTCATTAGTTCGGTTTAGCGCTATGTACATTTTCGATTAATTTTTCTTGTGTTACTTTTTCTTTATCATTCGTAGAGAAATGTCGAATACTAAAAAAGTTCTTAAAATTTAATTTTCTACAAATCTAGATTCTTTTGAAATTGGTCCAGTCGCCAGAAAATGAGTTTCTATTCGGACTATAATAGTTAAGATTTTAGAATTCTCCGCTTTTATTAACCTCAATATCAAGCTGCATTCAAAATTTCATGTTGATATCATGAATGGAAATACTTTTTTTTTGAGTTTTAAATTTTCATACGACACAATCCATTCGTTAGTTCGGTTAAGCGCTATGTACATTTTCGATTAATTTTTCTCGTGTAACTTTTTCTTTATCATTCGTAGAGAAATGTCAAAAACTAGGAAGGTTCATAAAATTTAATTTTCTAAAAATCTAGATTCTTTCGAAATTGGCTAGCCATCAGGAGATGAGTTTCTATTCGGACAATAGTAGTTAAGATTTTAGAATTCTCTGCTTTTATATACACCAATATCAAGCTGCATTCAAAACATCATATTGATATAATGAATGGAAATATTATTTTTTTGAGTTTTAAATTTTCATACGACACAATTCATTCGTTAGTTTGGTTTAGCACTATGTTCATTTTCGATAAATTTTTCTCGTGTAACTTTTTCTTTATCATTCGTAGAGAAATGTCCAATACTAGAAAATTTCTTAAAATTCAATTTTCTACAAATCTAGATTCTTTCGAAATTGGTCCAGCCGCCAGAAGATGAGTTCCTATTCGGACTATTATAGTTAATATTTTAGAATTCTCCGCTTTTATTAACCTCAATATCAAGCTGCATTCAAATTGATATCATGAATGGAAATAGTTTTTTTTTGATTTTTAAATTTTCATACGACACAATCCATTTGTTAGTTCGGTTTAGCGCGATGTACATTTTCGATTAATTTTTCTCGTGTAACTTTTTCTTTATCATTCGTTGAGAAATGTCGAATACTACATAAGTTCTTAAAATTTAATTTTCTACAAATTTAGATTCTTTTGTAAGTGGTCCAGCCGCTAGAACATGAGTTTCTATTCGGACTATATAGTTAAGATTCTAGAATTCTCCGCTTTTATTAACTTCAATATCAAGCTGCATTTTAAATTTCATGTTGATATCATGAATGGAAATACTTTATTTTAGTTTTAAATTTTCATACGACACAATCCATTCGTAAGTTCGGATAAGCGCTATGTACATATTCAAATAATTTTTCTCGTGTAACTTTTTCTTTATCATTCGTAGAGAAATGTCAAAAACTAGGAAGGTTCATAAAATTTAATTTTCTTCAAATCTAGATTCTTTCGAAATTGGTCCAGCCGCCAGGAAATGAGTTTCTATTCGGACTATAACAGTTAAGATTTTAGAATTCTCCGCTTTTATTAACCTCACTATCAAGCAGCATTCAAAATTTCATGTTGATATCATGAATGGAAATACTTTTTTTTGAGTTTTAAATTTTCATACGACACAATCCATTCGTTAGTTGTTTTTAGCGATATGTACATTTTCGATTAATTTTTCTCGTGTAACTTTTTCTTTATCATTCGTAGAGAAATGTCAAAAACTAGGAAGGTTCATAAAATTTAATTTTCTACAAATCTAGATTCTTTCGAAATTGGATAGCCACCAGGAGAGGAGTTTCTATTCGGACAATAGAAGTAAAGATTTTACAATTCTCCGCTTTTATTTACACCAATATCAAGCTGCATTCAAAACATCATATTGATATAATGAATCGAAATATTATTTTTTTGAGTTTTAAATTTTCATACGACACAATTCATTCGTTAGTTCGGTTTAGCACTATGTTCATTTTCGATAAATTTTTCTCGTGTAACTTTTTCTTTATCATTCGTAGAGAAATGACGAATACTAGAAAATTTCTTAAAATTTAATTTTCTACAAATCTAGATTCTTTCGAAATTGGTCCAGCCGCCAGAAGATGAGTTCCTATTCGGACTATAATAGTTAAGATTTTAGAATTCTCCGCTTTTATTAACCTCAATATCAAGCTGCAATCAAAATTTCATGTTGATATCATGAATGAAAATACTTTTTTTTTGAGTTTTAAATTTTCATACGACACAATTCATTCGTTAGTTCGGTTTAGCGCTATGTACATTTTCGATTAATTTTTCTTGTGTAACTTTTTCTTTATCATTCGTAGAGAAATGTCAAAAACTAGGAAGGTTCATAAAATTTAATTTTCTACAAATCTAGATTCTTTCGAAATTGGCTAGCCACCAGGAGATGAGTTTCTATTCGGACAATAGTAGTTAAGATTTTAGAATTTTCCGCTTTTATTTACACCAATATCCGGCTGCATTCAAAACATCATATTGATATAATGAATGGAAATATTATTTTTTTGAGTTTTAAATTTTCATACGACACAATCTATTCGTTAGTTCGGTTTGGCGCTATGTACATTTTCGATTAATTTTTCTCGTGTAACTTTTTCTTTATCATTTGTTGAGAAATGTCGAATACTACAAAAGTTCTTAAAATTTAATTTTCTACAAATTTAGATTCTTTTGAAAGTGGTCCAGCCACTAGAACATGAGTTTCTATTCGGACTATAACAGTTAAGATTTTAGAATTCTCCGCTTTTATTAACCTCAATATCAAGCTGCATTCAAAATTTCATGTTGATATCATGAATGGATATACTTTTTTTTTTGATTTTTAAATTTTCATACGACACAATCCATTCGTTAGTTCGGTTTAGCGCTATGTACATTTTCGATTAAATTTTCTTGTGTAACTTTTTCTTTATCATTCGTAGAGAAATGTCGAATACAAGAAAAGTTCTTAAAATTTAATTTTCTTCAAATCTAGATTCTTTTGAAATTGGTCCAGCCTCCAGGAGATGAGTTTCTATTCGGACTATAATAGTTAAGATTTTAGAATTCTCCGCTTTTGTTAACCTCACTATCAAGCTGCATTCAAAATTTCATGTTAATATCATGAACGGATATACTTTTTTTTTTGATTTTTAAATTTTCATACGACACAATCCATTCGTAAGTTCGGTTTAGCGCTATGTACATTTTCGATTAAATTTTCTTGTGTAACTTTTTCTTTATCATTCGTAGAGAAATGTCGAATACTACAAATATTCTTAAAATTTAATTTTCTACAAATCTAGATTCTTTCGAAATTGGTCCAGCCGCTAGAACATGAGTTTCTATTCGGACTATATAGTTAAGATTTTAGAATTCTCCGCTTTTATTAACCTACCTCATTATATCAAGCTGCAATCAAAACTTCATGTTGATATCATGAATGGAAACACTTTTTTTTGAGTTTTCAAATTTTCATACGACACAATCCATTCGTTAGTTCGGTTTAGCGCTATGTACATTTTCGATTAATTTTTCTCGTGTAACTTTTTCTTTATCATTCGTAGAGAAATGTCAAAAACTAGGAAAGTTCTTAAAATTTAATTTTCTACAAATCTAGATTCTTTCAAAATTGGTCCAGCCTCCAGGAGATGATTTTTTATTCGGACTATAATACTTAAAATTTTAGAATTTTCCGCTTTTGTTAACCTCAATAACAAGCTGCATTTAAAATTTCATGTTGATATCATGAATGGAAATACTTTTTTTTTTGATTTTTAAATTTTCATACGACACAATCCATTCGTTAGTTGGGTTTAGCGATATGTACATATTCGATTAATTTTTCTCGTGTAACTTTTTCTTTATCATTCGTAGAGAAATGTCGAATACTAGAAAAGTTCTTAAAATTTAATTTTCTACAAATCTAGATTCTTTTGAAATTGGTCCAGCTGCCAGAAAATGAGTTTCTATTCGGACTATAATAGTTAAGATTTTAGAATTCTCCGCTTTTATTAACCTCAATATCAAGCTGCATTCAAAATTTCATGTTGATATCATGAATGGAAATACTTTTTTTTTGAGTTTTAAATTTTCATACGACACAATCCATTCGTTAGTTCGGTTTAGCGCTATGTACATTTTCGATTAATTTTTCTCGTGTAACTTTTTCTTTATCATTCGTAGAGAAATGTCAAAAACTAGGAAGGTTCATAAAATTTAATTTTCTACAAATCTAGATTCTTTCGAAATTGGCTAGCCACCAGGAAATGAGTTTCTATTTGGACAATAGTAGTTAAGATTTTAGAATTCTCCGCTTTTAACTACACCAATATCAAGCTGCATTCAAAACATCATATTGATATAATGAATGGAAATATTATTTTTTTGAGTTTTAAATTTTCATACGACACAATCTATTCGTTAGTTCGGTTTAGCGCTATGTACATTTTCGATTAATTTTTCTCGTGTAACTTTTTCTTTATCATTCGTAGAGAAATGTCGAATACTAGAAAAGTTCTTAAAATTTAATTTTCTACAAATCTAGATTCTTTCGAAATTGGTCCAGCCGCCATGAGATGAGTTTCTATTCGGACTATACTAGTTAAAATTTTAGAATTCTCTGCTTTTATTAACCGCAATATCAAGCTGCATTCAAAATTTCATGTTGATATCATGAATGGAAATAGTTTTTTTTGATTTTTAAATTTTCATACGACACAATCCATTCGTTAGTTCGGTTTAGCGCGATGTACATTTTCGATTAATATTTCTCGTGTAACTTTTTCTTTATCATTCGTTGAGAAATGTCGAAAACTACAAAAGTTCTTAAAATTTAATTTTCTACAAATCTAGATTCTTTTGAAAGTGGTCCAGCCACTAGAACATGAGTTTCTATTTGACTATATAGTTAAGATTTTAGAATTCTCCGCTTTTATTAACTTCAATATCAAGCTGCAATCAAAATTTCATGTTGATATCATGAATGGAAATACTTTTTTTTTAGTTTTAAATTTTCATACGACACAATCCATTCGTAAGTTCGGTTTAGCGCTATGTACATATTCGATTAATTTTTCTCGTGTAACTTTTTCTTTATCATTCGTAGAGAAATGTCAAAAACTAGGAAGGTTCATAAAATTTAATTTTCTTCAAATCTAGATTCTTTCGAAATTGGTCCATCGGCCAGGAGATGAGTTTCTATTCGGACTATAATAGTTCAGATTTAAGAATTCTCCGCTTTTATTAACCTCAATATCAAGCAGCATTCAAAATTTCATGTTGATATCATGAATGGAAATACTTTTTTTTTGAGTTTTAAATTATCATACGACACAATCCATTCGTTAGTTCGGTTTAGCGATATGTACATTTTCGATTAAAGAAATACTTTTTTTTTGAGTTTTAACTTTTCATACGACACAATCCATTCGTTACTTCGGTTTAGCGCTATGTACATTTTCGATTAATTTTTCTCGTGTTACTTTTTCTTTATCATTCGTAGAGAAATGTCGAATACTAGAAAAGTTCTTAAAATTTAATTTTCTACAAATCTAGGTTCTTTCGAAATTGGTCCAGCTACCAGTAGATGAGTTTCTATTCGGACTATAATAGTTAAGATTCTAGAATTCTCCGCTTTTATTAACCTCAGTATCAAGCTGCATTCAAAATTTCATGTTGATATCATGAATGGAAATACTTTTTTTTGAGTTTTAAATTTTCATACGACACAATACATTCGTTAGCTCGGTTTAGCGCTATGTACATTTTCGATTAATTTTTCTCGTGTAACTTTTTCTTTATCATTCGTAGAGAAATGTCGAATACTAGAAAAGTTCTTAAAATTTAATTTTCTACAAATCCAGATTCTTTCGAAATTGGTCCAGCCGCCAGGAGATGAGTTTCTATTCGGAATATAATAGTTAAGATTTTAGAATTCTCCGCTTTTATTAACCTCAATATCAAGCTGCATTCAAAATTTCATGTTGATATCATGAATAGAAATACTTTTTTTTTGAGTTTTAAATTTTCATACGACTACGACACAATCCATTCGTTAGTTCGGTTTAGCGCTATGTACATTTTCGATTATTTTTTCTCGTGTAACTTTTTCTTTATCATTCGTAGAGAAATCTAAACAACTAAGAAAGTTCTTAAAATTTAATTTTCTACAAATCTAGATTCTTTCGAAATTGGTCCAGCCGTCAGGAGATGAGTTTCTATTCGGACTATAATAGTTAAGATTTTAGAATTCTCCGCTTTTATTAACCCCAATATCAAGCTGCATTCAAAATTTCATGTTGATATCAACAATTTCAATTATTATTTCTCGTGTAACGTTTTCTTTATCATTCGTAGAGAAATGTCGAATACTAGGAAAGTTCTTAAAATTTAATTTTCTACAAATCTAGATTCTTTCGAAATTGGCCCAGCCACCAGGAAATGAGTTTCTATTCGGACTATAATAGTTAAGATTTTAGAATTCTCCGCTTTTACTAACCTCAATATCAAGCTGCATTAAAAATTTCTTGTTGATATCATGAATTAAAATCCTTTTTTTTGTTTTAAATTTTCATACGACCCAATCCACTCGTTAGTTCGGTTTAACGCTATGTACATTTTCGATTAATTTTTCTCGTGTAACTTTTTCTTTATCATTCGTAGAGAAATGTCGAATACTAGAAAATTTCTTAAAATTTAATTTTCTACAAATCTAGATTCTTTCGAAATTGGTTCAGCCACCAGGAAATGAGTTTCTATTCGGACTATAATAGTTAAGATTTTAGAATTTTCCGCTTTTACTAACCTCAATATCAAGCTGCATTCAAAATTTCATGTTGATATCATGAATGGAAATGTTTTTTTTTTGAGTTTTAAATTTTCATACGACGCAATCCATTCGTTAGTTCGGTTAAGCGCTATGTACATTTTCGGTTAATTTTTCTGGTGTAACTTTTTCTTTATAATGCGTAGCGAAATGTCGAATACTAGAAAAGTTCTTAAAATTTAATTTTCTACAAATCTAGATTCTTTTGAAATTGGTCCAGCCACCAGGAGATGAGTTTCTATTCGGACTATAATAGTTAAGATTTTAGAATTCTCCGCTTTCATTAACCTCAATATCAAGCTGCATTCAGAATTTCATTTTAATAACATGAATGGAAATACTTTTTTTTTAGTTTTAAATTTTCATACGACACAATCCATTCGTTAGTTCGGTTAAGCGCTATGTACATTTTCGATTAATTTTTCTCGTGTAACTTTTTCTTTATCATTCGTAGAGAAATGTCGAATACGAGAAAAGTTCTTAAAAATAATTTTCTACAAATCTAGATTCTTTCGAAAATTGTCCAGCAGCCAGGAGATGAGTTTCTGTTCGGACTATAATAGTTAAGATTTTAGAATTCTCCGCTTTTATTAACCTCAATATCAAGCTGCATTCAAAATTTCATGTTGATATCCTGAATGGAAATACTTTTTTTTTGAGTTTCAAATTTTCATACGACACAATCCATCCGTTAGTCCGGTTTAGAGCTATGTACATTTTCGATTAATTTTTTTCGTTTAATTTTTTCTTTATCATTCGTAGAGAAATGTCGAATACTAGAAAAGTTCTTTAAATTTAATTTTCTACAAATCTAGATTCTTTCGAAATTGGTCCAGCCGCCAGGAGATAAGTTCCTATTCGGACTATAATAGTTAAGATTTTAGAATTCTCCGCTTTTATTAACCTCAATATCAAGCTGCATTAAAAATTTCATGTTGATATCATGATTTAAAATCCTTTTTTTTTAGTTTTAAATTTTCATACGACACAATCCACTCGTTAGTTCGGTTTAACGCTATGTACATTTTCGATTAATTTTTCTCGTGTAACTTTTTCTTTATCATTCGTAGAGAAATGTCGAATACGAGAAAAGTTCTTAAAATTTAATTTTCTACAAATCTAGATTCTTTCGAAATTGTTTCAGCCACCACAATATGAGTTTCTATTCGGACTATAATAGTTAAGATTTTAGAATTCTCCGCTTTTACTAACCTCAATATCAAGCTGCATTCAAAATTTCAGTTTGATATCATGAATGGAAATGCTTTTTTTTTATTTTTAAATTTCATACGACACAATCCATTCGTTAGTTCGGTTAAGCGCTATTAATATTTTCGGTTAATTTTTTTCGTGTAACTTTTTCTTTATCATGCGTAGAGAAATGTCGAATAGAAGAAAAGTTCTTAAAAATTAATTTTCTACAAATCTAGATTCTTCTGAAATTGGTCCAGCCACCAGGAGATGAGTTTCTATTCGGAATATAATAGTTAAGATTATTGAATTCTCCGCTTTCATTAACCTCAATATCAAGCTGAATTCAGAATTTCATTTTAATAACATGAATGCAAATACTTTTTTTTTAGTTTTAAATTTTTATACGACACAATCCAATTCGGTTTAGCGCTATGCACATTTTCGATTAATTTTTCTCGTGTAACTTTTTCTTTATCATTCGTAGAGAAATGTCGAATATGAGAAAAGTTCGTAAAATTTAATTTTCTACAAATCTAGATTCTTTTGAAATTGGTCAGCCACCAGGAGATGAGTTTCTATCCGTAATATAATAGTTAAGATTTTAGAATTCTCCGCTTTTATTAACCTCAATATCAAGCTGCATTCAAAATTTCATGTTGATATCATGAATGGAAATACTTTTTTTGTTGAGTTTTAAATTTTCATACGACACAATTCATTCATTAGTTCGGTTAAGCGCTATGAACATTTTCGGTTAATTTTTCTTGTGTAACTTTTTCTTTATCATTCGTAGAGAAATGTCGAATACTAGAAAAGTTCTTAAAATTTAATTTTCTACAAATCTAGATTCTTTCAAAATTGGCCAGCCACCAGGAGATGAGTTTCTATTCGGAATATAATAGTTAAGATTTTAGAATTCTCCGCTTTTATTAACCTCAATATTAAGCTGCATTCAAAATTTCATGTTGATATCATGAATGGAAATACTTTTTTTTTTGAGTTTTAAATTTTCATACGACACAATCCATTCGTTAGTTCGGTTAAGCGCTATGTACATTTTCGATTAATTTTTCTCGTGTAACTTTTTCTTTATCATTCGTAGGGAATTGTCGGATACTAGAAAAGTTCTTAAAATTTAATTTTCTACAAATCAAGATTCATTCGAAATTGGTCCAGCCACCAGGAGATGAGTTTCTATTCGGACTATAATAGTTAAGATTCTAGAATAATCCACTTTTATTAACCTCAATATCAAGCTGCATTCAAAATTTCATGTTGATATCATGAATGGAAATACTTTGTTTTTTAGTTTTAAATTTTCATACGACACAATCCATTCGTTAGCTCGGTTTAGCGCTATATAAATTTTCGATTAATTTTTCTCGTGTAACTTTTTCTTTATCATTCGTAGAGAAATTTCGAATACTAGAAAAGTTCTTAAAATTTAATTTTCTACAAATCTAGATTCTTTCAAAATTGGTCTAGCCGCCAGGAGATGAGTTTCTATTCGGACTATAATAGTTAAGATTTTAGAATTCTCCGCTTTTATTATCTTCAATATCAAACTGCATTCAAAATTTCATGTTGATATCATGAATGGAAATACTTTTTTTTGAGTTTTAAATTTAAATACGACTACGACACAATCCATTCGTTAGTTCGATTTAGCGCTATGTACATTTTCGATTAATTTTTCATGTTTCTGTTAAAAAAAATAATAAAAACAATTTATTATAAGAGATAAATTTTAATATAAAATTTATTTTTCTACAAATCTAGATTCTTTCGAAAATTGTCCAGCAGCCAGGAGATGAGTTTCTGTTCGGACTATAATAGTTAAGATGTTAGAATTCTTCTCTTTTATTAACCTCAATATCAAGCTGCATTCAAAATTTCATGTTGATATCATGAATGGAAATACTTTTTTTTTGAGTTCCAAATTTTCATACGACACAATCCATCCGTTAGTCCGGTTAAGAGCTATGTACATTTTCGATTAATTTTTTTTGTTTAACTTTTTTTTTATCATTCGTAGAGAAATGTCGAATACTAGAAAAGTTCTTTAAATTTAATTTTCTACAAATCATGTTGATATCATGATTTAAAATCCTTTTTTTTTAGTTTTAAATTTTCATACGACACAATCCACTCGTTAGTTCGGTTTAACGCTATGTACATTTTCGATTAATTTTTCTCGTGTAACTTTTTCTTTATCATTCGTAGAGAAATGTCGAATACTAGAAAAGTTCTTAAAATTTAATTTTCTACAAATCTAGATTCTTTCGAAATTGGTTCAGCCACCACGATATGAGTTTCTATTCGGACTATAATAGTTAAGATTTTAGAATTCTCCGCTTTTACTAACCTCAATATCAAGCTGCATTCAAAATTTCAGTTTGATATCATGAATGAAAATGCTTTTTTTTTTTATTTTTAAATTTCATACGACGCAATCCATTCGTTAGTTCGGTTAAGCGCTATTAACATTTTCGGTTAATTTTTCTCGTGTAACTTTTTCTTTATCATGCGTAGAGAAATGTCGAATAGTAGAAAAGTTCTTAAAATTTAATTTTCTACAAATCTAGATTCTTCTGAAATTGGTCCAGCCACCAGGAGATGAGTTTCTATTCGGACTATAATAGTTAAGATTTTAGAATTCTCCGCTTTCATTAACCTCAATATCAAGCTGAATTCAGAATTTCATTTTAATAACATGAATGGAAATACTTTTTTTTAGTTTTAAATTTTCATACGACACAATCCAATTCGGTTTAGCGCTATGCACATTTTCGATTAATTTTTCTCGTGTAACTTTTTCTTTATCATTCGTAGAGAAATGTCGAATATGAGAAAAGTTCGTAAAATTTAATTTTCTACAAATCTAGATTCTTTTGAAATTGGTCAGCCACCAGGAGATGAGTTTCTATCCGTAATATAATAGTTAAGATTTTAGAATTCTCCGCTTTTATTAACCTCAATATCAAGCTGCATTCAAAATTTCATGTTGATATCATGAATGGAAATACTTTTTTTGTTGAGTTTTAAATTTTCATACGACACAATTCATTCATTAGTTCGGTTAAGCGCTATGAACATTTTCGGTTAATTTTTCTCGAGTAACTTTTTCTTTATCATACGTAGAGAAATGTCAAATACTAGAAAAGTTCTTAAAATTTAATTTTCTACAAATCTAGATTCTTTCAAAATTGGTCCAGCCACCAGGAGATGAGTTTCTATTCGTAATATAATAGTTAGAATTTTAGAATTCTCCTCTTTTATTAACCTCAATATCAAGCTGCATTCAAAATTTCATGTTGATATCATGAATGGAAATACTTTTTTTGTTGAGTTTTAAATTTTCATACGACACAATCCATTCATTAGTTCGGTTTAGCGCTATGTACATTTTTGATTAATTTTTCTTGTGTAACTTTTTCTTTATCATTCGTAGAGAAATGTCGAATACTAGAAAAGTTCTTAAAATTTAATTTTCTACAAATCTAGATTCTTTCGAAATTCTCCAGCCACCAGGAGATGAGTTTCTATTCGGAATATAATAGTTAAGATTTTAGAATTCTCCGCTTTTATTAACCTCAATATTAAGCTGCATTCAAAATTTCATGTTGATATCATGAATGGAAATACTTTTTTTTTTGAGTTTTAAATTTTCATACGACACAATCCATTCGTTAGTTCGGTTAAGCGCTATGTACATTTTCGATTAATTTTTCTCGTGTAACTTTTTCTTTATCATTCGTAGGGAATTGTCGAATACTAGAAAAGTTCTTAAAATTTAATTTTCTACAAATCTAGATTCATTCGAAATTGGTCCAGCCAACAGGAGATGAGTTTCTATTCGGACTATAATAGTTAAGATTCTAGATTAATCCACTTTTATTAACCTCAATATCAAGCTGAATTCAAAATTTCATGTTGATATCATGAATGGAAATACTTTGTTTTTTAGTTTTAAATTTTCATACGACACAATCCATTCGTTAGCTCGGTTTAGCGCTATATAAATTTTCGATTAATTTTTCTCGTGTAACTTTTTCTTTATCATTCGTAGAGAAATTTCGAATACTAGAAAAGTTCTTAAAATTTAATTTTCTACAAATCTAGATTCTTTCAAAATTGGTCTAGCCGCCAGGAGATGAGTTTCTATTCGGACTATAATAGTTAAGATTCTAGAATTCTCCGACTTTATTATCTTCAATATCAAGCTGCATTCAAAATTTCATGTTAATATCATGAATGGAAATACTTTTTTTTGAGTTTTAAATTTAAATACGACTACGACACAATCCATTCGTTAGTTCGATTTAGCGCTATGTACATTTTCGATTAATTTTTCATGTTTCTGTTTTCATGTTTCTGTTTTTTCATTTCATGTTGATATCGAGAATGGAAATAATTTTTTTTTCACTTTTAAATTTTCATACGATGCAATCCACTCGTTAGTTCGGTTTAGCGCTATGTACAATTTCAATTAATATTTCTCGTGTAACGTTTTCTTTATCATTCGTAGAGAAATGTCGAATACTACAAAAGTTCTTAAAATTTAATTTTCTACAAATCTAGATTCTTTTGAAATTGGTCCAGCCACCAGGAGATGAGTTTCTATTCGGACTATAATAGTTAAGATTTTAGAATTCTCCGCTTTCATTAACCTCAATATCAAGCTGCACTCAGAATTTTATTTTAATAACATTAATGAAAATACTTTTTTTTTAGTTTTAAATTTTCATACGACACAATCCATTCGTTAGTTCGGTTTAGCGCTCTGTACATTTTCGATTAATTTTTCTCGTGTAACTTTTTCTTTATCATTCGTAGAGAAATGTCGAATACGAGAAAAGTTCGTAAAATTTAATTTTCTACAAATCTAGATTCTTTCGAAAATTGTCCAGCAGCCAGGAGATGAGTTTCTGTTCGGACTATAATAGTTAAGATTTTAGAATTCTCCGCTTTTATTAACCTCCATATCAAGCTGCATTCAAAATTTCATGTTGATATCACGAATGGAAATACTTTTTTTTTGAGTTTCAAATTTTCATACGACACAATTCATCCGTTAGTCCGGTTTAGCGCTATGCACATTTTCGATTAATTTTTTTCGTGTAACTTTTTCTTTATCATTCGTAGAGAAATGTCGAATACTAGAAAAGTTCTTTAAATTTAATTTTCTACAAATCTAGATTCTTTCGAAATTGGTCCAGCCACCAGGCGATAAGTTCCTATTCGGACTATAATAGTTAAGATTTTAGGATTCTCCGCTTTTATTAACCTCAATATCAAGCTGCATTCAAAATTTTATGTTGATATCATGAATGGAAATACTTTTTTTGTTGAGTTTTAAATTTTCATACGACACAATTCATTCGTTAGTTCGGTTTAACGCTATGTTCATTTTCGATAAATTTTTCTCGTGTAACTTTTTCTTTATCATTCGTAGAGAAATGTCGAATACTAGAAAAGTTCTTAAAATTTAATTTTCTACAAATCTAGATTCTTTCAAAATTGGTCCAGTTACCATGAGATGAGTTTCTATTCGGACTATAATAGTTACGATTTTAGAATTCTCCGCTTTTATTAACCTCAATATCAAGCTGCATTCAAAATTTCATGTTGATATCATGAATAGGAATACTTTTTTTTTGAGTTTTAAATTTTCATACGACTACGACACAATCCATTCGTTAGTTCGGTTTAGCGCTATGTACATTTTCGATTATTTTTTCTCGTGTAACTTTTTCTTTATCATTCGTAGAGAAATCTAAACAACTAAGAAAGTTCTTAAAATTTAATTTTCTACAAATGTAGATTCTTTCGAAATTGGTCCAGCCGTCAGGAGATGAGTTTCTATTCGGACTATAATAGTTAAGATTTTAGAATTCTCCGCTTTCATTAACCTCAATATCAAGCTGCATTCAGAATTTCATTTTAATAACATGAATGGAAATACTTTTTTTTTAGTTTTAAATTTTCATACGACACAATTCAATTCGGTTTAGCGCTATGCACATTTTCGATTAATTTTTCTCGTGTAACTTTTTCTTTATCATTCGTAGAGAAATGTCGAATACTAGAAAAGTTCTTAAAATTTAATTTTCTACAAATCTAGATTCTTTTGAAATTTGTCCAGCCGCCAGAAAATGATTTTCTATTCGGACTATAATAGTTAAGATTTTACACCAATATCAAGCTGCATTCAAAATTTCATATTGATATCATGAATGGAAATACTTTTTTTTTGAGTTTTAAATTTTCATACGACACAATCCAT
Source organism: Nephrotoma flavescens (assembly GCA_932526605.1). Classification (NCBI taxonomy): domain Eukaryota; kingdom Metazoa; phylum Arthropoda; class Insecta; order Diptera; family Tipulidae; genus Nephrotoma; species Nephrotoma flavescens. Next base: position 114,659 of record CAKOBK010000185.1, on the reverse strand, counting down.
TCGTTAGTTCGGTTAAGCGCTATGTACATTTTCGATTAATTTTTCTCGTGTAACTTTTTCTTTATCATTCGTAGAGAAATGTCGAATACTAGAAATGTTCTTAAAATTTAATATTCTACAAATCTAGATTCTCTCAAAATTGGTCCAGCCTCCAGGAGATGAGTTTCTATTCGGACTATAATACTTAAGATTTTAGAATTCTCCGCTTTTGTTAACCTCACTATCAAGCTGCATTTAAAATTTCATGTTGATATCATGAATGGAAATAATTTTTTTTTTTATTTTTAAATTTTCATACGACACAATCCATTCGTTAATTCGGTTTAGCGCTATGTACATTTTCGATTAATTTTTCTTGTGAATTTTTTTCTTTATCATTCGTAGAGAAATGTCGAATACTAGAAAAGTTCTTAAAATTTAATTTTCTACAAATCTAGATTCTTTTGAAATTGGTCCAGCCGCCAGAAAATGAGTTTCTATTCGGACTATAATAGTTAAGATTTTAGAATTTTCCGCTTTTGTTAACCTCAATATCAAGCTGCATTCAAAATTTCATGTTGATATCATGAATGGAAATACTTTTTTTTTGAGTTTTAAATTTTCATACGACACAATCCATTCGTTAGTTCGGTTAAGCGCTATGTACATTTTCGATTAATTTTTCTCGTGTAACTTTTTCTTTATCATTCGTAGAGAAATGTCAAAAACTAGGAAGGTTCATAAAATTTAATTTTCTACAAATCTAGATTCTTTCGAAATTGGCTAGCCACCACGAGATGAGTTTCTATTCGGACAATAGTAGTTAAGATTTTAGAATTCTCCGCTTTTATTTACACCAATATCAAGCTGCATTCAAAACATCATATTGATATAATAAATGGAAATATTATTTTTTTGAGTTTTAAATTTTCATACGACACAATTCATTCGTTAGTTCGGTTTAGCACTATGTTCATTTTCGATAAACTTTTCTCGTGTAACTTTTTCTTTATCATTCGTAGAGAAATGTCCAATACTAGAAAATTTCTTAAAATTTAATTTTCTACAAATCTAGATTCTTTCGAAATTGGTCCAGCCGCCAGAAGATGAGTTCCTATTCGGACTATAATAGTTAAGATTTTAGAATTCTCCGCTTTTATTAACCTCAATATCAAGCTGCATTCAAAATTTCATATTGATATCATGAATGGAAATGCTTTTTTTTTGAGTTTTAAATTTTAATACGATACAATCCATTCGTAAGTTCGGTTTAGCGCTATGTACATTTTCGATTAATTTTTCTCGTGTTAATTTTCTTAATCATTCGTAGAGAAATGTTGAATACTAGAAAATTTCTTAAAATTTAATTTTCTACAAATCTAGATTCTTTCGAAATTGGTTCAGCCGCCAGGAAATTAGTTTCTATTCTAACTATAATAGTTAAGATTTTAGAATTCTCCGCTTTTATTAACCTCAATATAAAGCTGCATTCAAAATTTCATGTTGATATCATGAATGGAAATAGTTTTTTTTTGAGTTTTAAATTTTCATACGACTACGACACAATCCATTCGTTAGTTCGGTTTAGCGCTATGTACATTTTCGATTATTTTTTCTCGTGTAACTTTTTCTTTATCATTCGTAGAGAAATCTAAACAACTAAGAAAGTTCTTAAAATTTAATTTTCTACAAATCTAGATTCTTTCGAAATTGGTCCAGCCGTCAGGAGATGAGTTTCTATTCGGACTATAATAGTTAAGATTTTAGAATTCTCCGCTTTCATTAACCTCAATATCAAGCTGCATTCAGAATTTCATTTTAATAACATGAATGGAAATACTTTTTTTTTAGTTTTAAATTTTCATACGACACAATTCAATTCGGTTTAGCGCTATGCACATTTTCGATTAATTTTTCTCGTGTAACTTTTTCTTTATCATTCGTAGAGAAATGTCGAATACTACAAAAGTTCTTAAAATTTAATTTTCTACAAATCTAGATTCTTTTGAAAGTGGTCTAGCCGCTAGAACATGAGTTTCTATTCGGACTATATAGTTAAGATTTTAGAATTCTCCGCTTTTATTAACTTCAATATCAAGCTGCATTCAAAATTTCATGTTGATATCATGAATGGAAATACTTTGTTTTTTAGTTTTAAATTTTCATACGACACAATCCATTCTTAAGTTCGGTTTAGCGCTATGTACATATTCGATTAATTTTTCTCGTGTAACTTTTTCTTTATCATTCGTAGAGAAATGTCAAAAACTAGGAAGGTTCATAAAATTTAATTTTCTTCAAATCTAGATTCTTTCGAAATTGGTCTATCGGCCAGGAGATGAGTTTCTATTCGGACTATAACAGTTAAGATTTAAAAATTCTCCGCTTTTATTAACCTCAATATCAAGCAGCATTCAAAATTTCATGTTGATATCATGAATGGAAATACTTTTTTTTTGAGTTTTAAATTATCATACGACACAATCCATTCGTTAGTTCGGTTTAGCGATATGTACATTTTCGATTAAAGAAATACTTTTTTTTTGAGTTTTAAATTTTCATACGACACAATCCATTCGTTACTACGGTTAAGCGCTATGCACATTTTCGATTAATTTTTCTCGTGTTACTTTTTCTTTATCATTCGTAGAGAAATGTCGAATACTAGAAAAGTTCTTAAAATTTAATTTTCTACAAATCTAGATTCTTTCGAAATTGGTCTAGCTACCAGGAGATGAGTTTCTATTCGGACTATAATAGTTAAGATTCTAGAATTCTCCGCTTTTATTAACCTCAATATCAAGCTGCATTCAAAATTTCATGTTGATATCATGAATGGAAATACTTTTTTTTAGTTTTAAATTTTCATACGACACAATACATTCGTTAGCTCAGTTTAGCGCTATGTACATTTTCGATTATTTTTTCTCGTGTAACTTTTTCTTTATCATTCGTAGAGAAATCTAAACAACTAAGAAAGTTCTTAAAATTTAATTTTCTACAAATCTAGATTCTTTCGAAATTTGTCCAGCCGTCAGGAGATTAGTTTCTATTCGGACTATAATAGTTAAGATTTTAGAATTCTCCGCTTTTATTAACCCCAATATCAAGCTGCATTCAAAATTTCATGTTGATATCAACAATTTCAATAAATATTTCTCGTGTAACGTTTTCTTTATCATTCGTAGAGAAATGTCGAATACTAGGAAAGTTAGGAAGGAAATGAGTTTCTATTCGGACTATAATAGTTAAGATTTTAGAATTCTCCGCTTTTATTAACCTCAATATCAAGCTGCATTAAAAATTTCATGTTGATATAATGAATTAAAATCCTTTTTTTTAGTTTTAAATTTTCATACGACCCAATCCACTCGTTAGTTCGGTTTAACGCTATGTACATTTTCGATTAATTTTTCTCGTGTAACTTTTTCTTTATCATTCGTAGAGAAATGTCGAATACTAGAAAAGTTCTTAAAATTTAATTTTCTACAAATCTAGATTCTTTCGAAATTGGTTCAGCCACCAGGATATGAGTTTCTATTCGGACTATAATAGTTAAGATTTTAGAATTCTCCGCTTTTACTAACCTCAATATCAAGCTGCATTCAAAATTTCATGTTGATATCATGAATGGAAATGCTTTTTTTTTTTAGTTTTAAATTTTCATACGACGCAATCCATTCGTAAGTTCGGTTAAGCGCTATGTACATTTTCGGTTAATTTTTCTGGTGTAACTTTTTCTTTATAATGCGTAGAGAAATGTCGAATACTAGGAAAGTTCTTAAAATTAAATTTCCACAAATCTAAATTCTTTTGAAATTGGTCCAGCCACCAGGAGATGAGTTTCTATTCGGACTATAATTGTTAAGATTTTAGAATTCTCCGCTTTCATTAACCTCAATATCAAGCTGCATTCAGAATTTCATTTTAATAACATGAATGGAAATACTTTTTTTTGAGTTTTAAATTTTCATACGACACAATCCAATTCGGTTTAGCGCTATGCACATTTTCGATTAATTTTTCTCGTGTAACTTTTTCTTTATCATTCGTAGAAAAATGTCGAATAAGAGAAAAGTTCGTAAAATTTAATTTTCTACAAATCTAGATTCTTTCGAAATTGGTCCAGCCACCAGGAGATGAGTTTCTATCCGTAATATAATAGTTAAGATTTTAGAATTCTCCGCTTTTATTATCTTCAATATCAAGCTGCATTCAAAATTTCATGTTGATATCATGAATAGAAATACTTTTTTTTGAGTTTTAAATTTAAATGCAACTACGACACAATCCATTCGTTAGTTCAATTTAGCGCTATGTACATTTTCGATTAATTTTTCATGTTTCTGTTAAAAAAAATAATAAAAAAAATTTATTATAAGAGATAAATTTTAAGATAAAATTTATTTTTCTACAAATCTAGATTCTTTCGAAATCTGTCCAGCAGCCAGGAGATGAGTTTCTGTTCGGACTATAATAGTTAAGATTTTAGAATTCTCCGCTTTTATTAACCTCAATATCAAGCTGCATTCAAAATTTCATGTTGATATCATGAATGGAAATCCTTTTTTTTTGAGTTTCAAATTTTCATACGACACAATCCATCCGTTAGTCCGGTTTAGAGCTATGTACATTTTCGATTAATTTTTTTCGTTTAACTTTTTCCTTATCATTCGTAGAGAAATGTCGAATACTAGAAAAGTTCTTTAAATTTAATTTTCTACAAATCTAGATTCTTTCGAAATTGGTCCAGCCGCCAGGAGATAAGTACCTATTCGGACTATAATAGTTAAGATTTTAGAATTCTTCGCTTTTATTAACCTCAATATCAAGCTGCATTAAAAATTTCATGTTGATATCATGATTTAAAATCCTTTTTTTTTAGTTTTAAATTTTCATACGACACAATCCACTCGTTAGTTCGGTTTAACGCTATGTACATTTTCGATTAATTTTTCTCGTGTAACTTTTTCTTTATCATTCGTAGAGAAATGTCGAATACTAGAAAAGTTCTTAAAATTTAATTTTCTACAAATCTAGATTCTTTTGAAATTGGTCAGCCACCAGGAGATGAGTTTCTATCCGTAATATAATAGTTAAGATTTTAGAATTCTCCGCTTTTATTAACCTCAATATCAAGCTGCATTCAAAATTTCATGTTGATATCATGAATGGAAATACTTTTTATTGAGTTTTAAATTTTCATATGACACAATCCATTTGTTAGTTCGGTTTAGCGCTATGTACATTGTCGATTAATTTTTCTCGTGGAACTTTTTCTTTATCATCCGTAGAGAAATGTCGAATATGAGAAAAGTTCGTAAAATTTAATTTTCTACAAATCTAGATTCTTTTGAAATTGGTCAGCCACCAGGAGATGAGTTTCTATCCGTAATATAATAGTTAAGATTTTAGAATTCTCCGCTTTTATTGACCTCAATATCAAGCTGCATTCAAAATTTCATGTTGATATCATGAATGGAAATACTTTTTTTGTTGAGTTTTAAATTTTCATACGACACAATCCATTTATTAGTTCGGTTTAGCGCTATGTACATTTTCGATTAATTTTTCTTGTGTAACTTTTTCTTTATCATTCGTAGAGAAATGTCGAATACTAGAAAAGTTCTTAAAATTTAATTTTCTACAAATCTAGATTCTTTCGAAATTGGTCCAGCCACCAGGAGATGAGTTTCTATTCGTAATATAATAGTTAGAATTTTAGAATTCTCCGCTTTTATTAACCTCAATATCAAGCTGCATTCAAAATTTCATGTTAATATCATGAATGGAAATACTTTTCTTGTTGAGTTTTAAATTTTCATACGACACAATCCATTCATTACTTCGGTTTAGCGCTATGTACATTTTCGATTAATTTTTCTTGTGTAACTTTTTCTTTATCATTCGTAGAGAAATGTCGAATACTAGAAAAGTTCTTAAAATTTAATTTTCTTTAAATCTAGATTCTTTCGAAATGGGCCAGCCACCAGGAGATGAGTTTTTATTCGGAATATAATAGTTAAGATTTTAGAATTCTCCGCTTTTATTAACCTCAATATTAAGCTGCATTCAAAATTTCATGTTGATATCATGAATGGAAATACTTTTTTTTTGAGTTTTAAATTTTCATACGACACAATCCATTCGTTAGTTCGGTTAAGCGCTATGTACATTTTCGATTAATTTTTCTCGTGTAACTTTTTCTTTATCATTCGTAAAGAAATGTCGAATACTAGAAAAGTTCTTAAAATTTAATTTTCTACAAATCTAGATTCATTCGAAATTGGTCCAGCTACCATGAGATGAGTTTCTATTCGGACTATAATAGTTAAGATTCTAGATAAATCCACTTTTATTAAACTCAATATCAAGCTGCATTCAAAATTTCATGTTGATATCATGAATGAAAATACTTTGTTTTTTAGTTTTAAATTTTCATACGACACAATCCATTCGTTAGCTCGGTTAAGCGCTATATAAATTTTCGATTAATTTTTCTCGTGTAACTTTTTCTTTATCATTCGTAGAGAAATTTCGAATACTAGAAAAGTTCTTAAAATTTAATTTTCTACAAATCTAGATTCTTTCAAAATTGGTCCAGCCGCCAGGAGATGAGTTTCTATTCGGACTATAATAGTTAAGATTTTAGAATTCTCCGCTTTTATTATCTTCAATATCAAGCTGCATTCAAAATTTCATGTTAATATCATGAATGGAAATACTTTTTTTTGAGTTTTAAATTTAAATACGACTACGACACAATCCATTCGTTAGTTCGATTTAGCGCTATGTACATTTTCGATTAATTTTTCATGTTTCTGTTTTCATGTTTCTGTTTTTTCATTTCATGTTGATATCGAGAATGGAAATAATTTTTTTTTCACTTTTAAATTTTCATACGATACAATCCACTCGTTAGTTCGGTTTAGCGCTATGTACAATTTCAATTAATTTTTCTCGTGTAACTTTTTCTTTATCATTCGTAGAGAAATGTCGAATACTAGAAAAGTTCTTAAAATTTAATTTTCTACAAATCTAGATTCTTTTGAAATTGGTCCAGCCTCCAGGAGATGAGTTTCTATTCGGACTATAATAGTTAAGATTTTAGAATTTTTCGCTTTCATTAACCTCAATATCAAGCTGCACTCAGAATTTCATTTTAATAACATGAATGAAAATACCTTTTTTTTAGTTTTAAATTTTCATACGACACAATCCATTCGTTAGTTCGGTTTAGCGCTATGAACATTTTCGATTAATTTTTCTCGTGTAACTTTTTCTTTATCATTCGTAGAGAAATGTCGGATACGAGAAAAGTTCGTAAAATTTAATTTTCTACAAATCTAGATTCTTTCGAAAATTGTCCAGCAGCCAGGAGATGAGTTTCTGTTCGGACTATAATAGTTAAGATTTTAGAATTCTCCGCTTTTATTAACCTCAATATCAAGCTGCATTCAAAATTTCATGTTGATATCATGAATGGAAATACTTTTCTTTTGAGTTTTAAATTTTAATACGACACAATCCATCCGTTAGTCCGGTTTAACGCTATGTACATTTTCGATTAATTTTTTTCGTGTAACTTTTTCTTTATCATTCGTAGAGAAATGTCGAATACTAGAAAAGTTCTTTAAATTTAATTTTCTACAAATCTAGATTCTTTCGAAATTGGTCCAGGCGCCAGGAGATAAGTTCCTATTCGGACTATAATAGTTAGGATTTTAGATTTCTCCGCTTTTATTAACCTCAATATCAAGCTGCATTCAAAATTTTATGTTGATATCATGAATGGAAATACTTTTTTTGCTGAGTTTTAAATTTTCATACGACACAATTCATTCGTTAGTTCGGTTTAACGCTATGTACATTTTCGATAAATTTTTCTCGTGTAACTTTTTCTTTATCATTCGTAGAGAAATGTCGAATACTAGAAAAGTTCTTCAAATTTAATTTTCTACAAATCAAGATTCTTTCAAAATTGGTCCAGTTACCAGGAGATGAGTTTCTATTCGGACTATAATAGTTACGATTTTAGAATTCTCCGCTTTTATTAACCTCAATATCAAGCTGAATTCAAAATTTCATGTTGATATCATATATAGGAATACTTTTTTTTGAGTTTTAAATGTTCATACGACTACGACACAATCCATTCGTTAGTTCGGTTTAGCGCTATGTACATTTTCGATTATTTTTTCTCGTGTAACTTTTTCTTTATCATTCGTAGAGAAATCTAAACAACTAAGAAATTTCTTAAAATTTAATTTTCTACAAATCTAGATTCTTTCGAAATTGGTCCAGCCGTCAGGAGATGAGTTTCTATTCGGACTATAATAGTTAAAATTTTAGAATTCTCCGCTTTCATTAACCTCAATATCAAGCTGCATTCAGAATTTCATTTTAATAACATGAATGGAAATACTTTTTTTTTAGTTTTAAATTTTCATACGACACAATCCAATTCGGTTTAGCGCTATGCACATTTTCGATTAATTTTTCTCGTGTAACTTTTTCTTTATCATTCGTAGAGAAATGTCGAATACTATAAAAGTTCTTAAAATTTAATTTTCTACAAATCTAGATTCTTTTGAAATTGGTCCAGCCGCCAGAAAATGATTTTCTATTCGGACTATAATAGTTAAGATTTTACACCAATATCAAGCTGCATTCAAAATTTCATATTGATATCATGAATGGAAATACTTTTTTTTTGAGTTTTAAATTTTCATACGACTACGACACAATCCATTCGTTAGTTCGGTTTAGCGCTATGTACATTTTCGATTATTTTTTCTCGTGTAACTTTTTCTTTATCATTCGTAGAGAAATCTAAACAACTAAGAAAGTTCTTAAAATTTAATTTTCTACAAATCTAGATTCTTTCGAAATTGGTCCAGCCGTCAGGAGATGAGTTTCTATTCGGACTATAATAGTTAAGATTTTAGAATTCTCCGCTTTTATGAACCCCAATATCAAGCTGCATTCAAAATTTCATGTTGATATCAACAATTTCAATAAATAATAATCATGTAACGTTTTCTTTATCATTCGTAGAGAAATGTCGAATACTAGGAAAGTTAGGAAGGAAATGAGTTTCTATTCGGACTATAATAGTTAAGATTTTAGAATTCTCCGCTTTTATTAACCTCAATATCAAGCTGCATTCAAAATTTCATGTTGATATAATGAATTAAAATCCTTTTTTTTAGTTTTAAATTTTCATACGACCCAATCCACTCGTTAGTTCGGTTTAACGCTATGTACATTTTCGATTAGTTTTTCTCGTGTAACTTTTTCTTTATCATTCGTAGAGAAATGTCGAATACTAGAAAATTTCTTAAAATTTAATTTTCTACAAATCTAGATTCTTTCGAAATTGGTTCAGCGACCAGGATATGAGTTTCTATTCGGACTATAATAGTTAAGATTTTAGAATTCTCCGCTTTTACTAGCCTCAATATCAAGCTGCATTCAAAATTTCATGTTGATATCATGAATGGAAATACTTTTCTTTTGAGTTTCAAATTTTAATACGACACAATCCATCCGTTAGTCCGGTTTAGCGCTATGTACAATTTCAATTAATATTTCTCGTGTAACGTTTTCTTTATCATTCGTAGAGAAATGTCGAATACTAGAAAAGTTCTTAAAATTTAATTTTCTACAAATCTAGATTCTTTTGAAATTGGTCCAGCCACCAGGAGATGAGTTTCTATTCGGACTATAATAGTTAAGATTTTAGAATTCTCCGCTTTCATTAACCTCAATATCAAGCTGCATTCAAAATTTCATGTTGATATCATGAATAGAAATACCTTTTTTTTAGTTTTAAATTTTCATACGACACAATCCATTCGTAAGTTCGGTTTAGCGCTATGTACATTTTCGATTAATTTTTCTCGTGTAACTTTTTCTTAATCATTCGAAGAGAAATGTCGAATACTAGAAAAGTTCTTAAAATTTAATTTTCTACAAATCTAGATTCTTTCGAAATTGGTCCAGCCGCTAGAACATGAGTTTCTATTCGGACTATATATTTAAGATTTTAGAATTCTCCGCTTTTATTAACCTCAATATCAAGCTGCATTCAAAATTTCATGTTGATATCATGAATGGAAATATTTTTTTTTAGATTTAAATTTTCATACGACACAATCCATTCGTTAGTTCGGTTTAGCGCTATGTACATTTTCGATTAATTTTTCTGGTGTAATTTTTTCTTTATCATTCGTAGAGAAATGTCGAATACTAGAAAATTTCTTAAAATTTAATTTTCTACAAATCTAGATTCTTTCGAAATTGGTCCAGCTGCCAGGAAATGAGTTTCTATTCGGACTATAATAGTTAAGATTTTAGAATTCTCCGCTTTTATTAACCTCAATATCAAGCTGCATTCAAAATTTCATGTTGATATCATGAATGGAAATACTTTTTTTTTGATTTTTAAATTTTCATACGACACAATCCATTCGTTAGTTCGGTTTAGCGCGATGTACATTTTCGATTAAATTTTCTGGTGTAACTTTTTCTTTATCATTCGTTGAGAAATGTCGAATACTACAAAAGTTCTTAAAATTTAATTTTCTACAAATCTAGATTCTTTCGAAATTGGTCCAGACGCTAGAACATGAGTTTCTATTCGGACTATATAGTTAAGATTTTAGAACTCTCCGCTTTTATTAACCTCAATATCAAGCTGCATTCAAAATTTCATGTTGATTTAATGAATGGAAATACTTTTTTTTTAGTTTTAAATTTTCATACGACACAATCCATTCGTAAGTTCGGTTTAGCGCTATGTACATATTCGATTAATTTTTCTCGTGTAACTTTTTCTTTATCATTCGAAGATAAATGTCAAAAACTAGGAAAGTTCTTAAAATTTAATTTTCTACAAATTTAGATTCTTTCGAAATTGGTCCAGCCGCCAGGAGATGAGTTTCTTTTCGGACTATAATAGTTAAGATTTTAGAATTTTCCGCTTTTATTAACACCAATATCAAGCTGCATTCAAAACATCATATTGATATCATGAATGGAAATACCATTTTTTTGAGTTTTAAATTTTCATACGACACAATCCATTCGTTAGTTCGGTTTAGCGCTATGTACATTTTCGATTAATTTTTCTCGTGTAACTTTTTCTTTATCATTCGTAGAGAAATGTCAAAAACTAGGAATGTTCATAAAATTTAATTTTCTACAAATCTAGATTCTTTCGAAATTGGCCAGCCACCAGGAGATGAGTTTCTATTCAAACAATAGTAGTTAAGATTTTAGAATTCTCCGCTTTTATTAACACCAATATCAAGCTGCATTCAAAACATCATATTGATATCATGAATGGAAATACTATTTTTTTGAGTTTTAAATTTTCATACGACACAATCCATTCGTTAGTTTGGTTTAGCGCTATGTACATTTTCGATTAATTTTTCTCGTGTAACTTTTTCTTTATCATTCGTAGAGAAATTTCGAATACTAGAAAAGTTCTTAAAATTTAATTTTCTACCAATCTAGATTCTTTTGAAATTGGTCAGCCGCCAGGAGATGAGTTTCTGTTCGGACTATAATAGTTAAGATTTTAGAACTCTCCGCTTTTATTAACTTCAATATCAAGCTGCATTCAAAATTTCATGTTGATATCATGAATGAAAATCCTTTTTTTTTTAGTTTTAAATTTTCATACGACACAATCCATTCGTTAGTTCGGATAAGCGCTATGTACATTTTCGATTAATTTTTCTCGTGTAACTTTTTCTTTATCATTCGTAGAGAAATGTCGAATACTAGAAAAGTTCTTAAAATTTAATTTTCTACAAATCTAGATTCTTTCAAAATTGGTCCAGTTACCAGGAGATGAGTTTCTATTCGGACTATAATAGTTAAGAATTTAGAATTTTCCGCTTTTATTAACCTCAATATCAAGCTGCATTCAAAATTTCATATTGATATCATGAATGGAAATACTTTTCTTTTGATTTTTAAATTTTCATACGACACAATCCATTCGTTAGTTCAGTTAAGCGCTATGTACATTTTCGATTAATTTTTCTCGTGTAACTTTTTCTTAATCATTCGAAGAGAAATGTCGAATACTAGAAAAGTTCTTAAAATTTAATTTTCTACAAATCTAGATTCTTTCGAAATTGGTCCAACCGCTAGAACATGAGTTTCTATTCGGACTATATAGTTAAGATTTTAGAATTCTCCGCTTTTATTAACCTCAATATCAAGCTGCATTCAAAATTTCATGTTGATATCATGAATGGAAATACTTTTTTTTAGATTTAAATTTTCATACGACACAATCCATTCGTTAGTTCGGTTTAGCGCTATGTACATTTTCGATTAATTTTTCTCGTGTAATTTTTTCTTTATCATTCGTAGAGAAATGTCGAATACTAGAAAATTTCTTAAAATTTAATTTTCTACAAATCTAGATTCTTTCGAAATTGGTCCAGCTGCCAGGAAATGAGTTTCTATTCGGACTATAATAGTTAAGATTTTAGAATTCTCCGCTTTTGTTAACCTCAATATCAAGCTGCATTCAAAATTTCATGTTGATATCATGAATGGAAATACTTTTTTTTTGATTTTTAAATTTTCATACGACACAATCCATTCGTTAGTTCGGTTTAGCGCGATGTACATTTTCGATTAATTTTTCTCGTGTAACTTTTTCTTTATCATTCGTTGAGAAATGTCGAATACTAGAAAAGTTCTTAAAATTTAATTTTTTACAAATCTAGATTCTTTCGAAATTGGTCCAGCCGCCAGAACATGAGTTTTTATTCGAACTATATAGTTAAGATTTAAAAATTCTCCGCTTTTATTAACCTCAATATCAAGCTGCATTCAAAATTTCATGTTGATATCATGAATGGAAATACTTTTTTTTTAGTTTTAAATTTTCATACGACACAATCCATTCGTAAGTTCGGTTTAGCGCTATGTACATATTCGATTAATTTTTCTCGTGTAACTTTTTCTTTATCATTCGTAGAGAAATGTCGAATACTAAGAAAGTTCTTAAAATTTAATTTTCTACAAATCTAAATTCTTTCGAAATTGGTCCAGCCGCCAGGAGATGAGTTTCTATTCGGACTATAATAGTTATGATTTTAGAATTCTCCGCTTTTATTAACCTCAATATCAAGCTGCATTCAAAATTTCATGTTGATATAATGAATGGAAATACTTTTCTTTTGATTTTTAAATTTTCATACGACACCATCCATTCGTTAGTTCGGTTTAGCGCTATGTACATTTTCGATTAATTTTTCTCGTGTAACTTTTTCTTTATCATTCGTTGAGAAATGTCGAATACTAGAAAAGTTCTTAAAATTTAATTTTCTACAAATCTAGATTCTTTCGAAATTGGTCCAGCCGCTAGAACATGAGTTTCTATTCGGACTATATAGTTAAGATTTTAGAACTCTCCGCTTTTATTAACCTCAATATCAAGCTGCATTCAAAATTTCATGTTGATTTAATGAATGGAAATACTTTTTTTTTAGTTTTAAATTTTCATACGACACAATCCATTCGTAAGTTCGGTTTAGCGCTATGTACATTTTCGATTAATTTTTCTCGTGTAACTTTTTCTTTATCATTCGTAGAGAAATGTCAAAAACTAGGAAAGTTCTTAAAATTTAATTTTCTACAAATCTAAATTCTTTCGAAATTGGTTCAGCCGCCAGGAGATGAGTTTCTATTCGGACTATAAAAGTTAAGATTTTAGAATTCTCCGCTTTTATTAACCTCAATATCAAGCTACATTCAAGATTTCTTGTTGATATCATGAATGGAAATACTTTTTTTTGAGTTTTAAATTTTCATACGACACAATCCATTCGTTAGTTCGGTTTAGCGCTATGTACTTTTTCGATTAATTTTTTTCGTGTAACTTTTTCTTTATCATTCGTAGAGAAATGTCGAATACTAGAAAAGTTCTTAAAATTTAATTTTCTACAAATCTAGATTCTTTCGAAATTGGTCCAGCCGCCAGGAGATGAGTTTCTATTCGGACTATAATAGTTATGATTTTAGATTTCTCCGCTTTTATTAACCTCAATATCAAGCTGCATTCAAAATTTCATGTTGATACCAAGAATGAAAATAGTTTTTTTTTGAGTTTTAAATTTTCATACGACACAATCCATTCGTTATTTCGGATAAGCGCTATGTACATTTTCGATTAATTTTTCTCGTGTAACTTTTTCTTTATCATTCGTAGAGAAATGTCGAATAGTAGAAAAGTTCTTAAAATTTAATTTTCTACAAATCTAGATTCTTTCAAAATTGGTCCAGTTACCAGGAGATGAGTTTCTATTCGGACTACAATAGTTAAAAATTTAGAACTCTCCGCTTTTATTAACCTCACTATCAAGCTGCATTCAAAATTTCATGTTGATATCATGAATGGAAATACTTTTTTTTTGAGTTTTAAATTTTCATACGACACAATCCATTCTTTAGTTCGGTTTAGCGCTATGTACATTTTCGATTAATTTTTCTCGTGTAACTTTTTCTTTATCATTCGTAGAGAAATGTCAAAAACTAGGAAAGTTCTTAAAATTTAATTTTCTACAAATCTAGATTCTTTCGAAATTGGTCCAGCCGCCAGGAGATGAGTTTCTATTTGGACTATAATAGTTAAAATTTTAGAATTCTCCGCTTTTATTTACACCAATATCAAGCTGCATTCCAAAATTTCATATTGATTTAATGAATGGAAATACTTTTTTTTTAGTTTTAAATTTTCATACGACACAATCCATTCGTTAGTTCGGTTTAGCGATATGTACATTTTCGATTAATTTTTCTCGTGTAACTTTTTCTTTATCATTCGTAGAGAAATGTCGAATACAAGGAAAGTTCTAAAAATTTAGTTTTCTACAAATCTAGATTCTTTTGAAATTGGTCTAGCAAACAGAAAATGAGTTTCTATTCGGACTATAATAGTTAAGATTTTAGAATTCTCCGCTTTTATTAACCTCAATATCAAGCTGCATTCAAAATTTCATGTTGATATCATGAATGGAAATACTTTTTTTTTGAGTTTTAAATTTTCATACGACACAATCCATTCGTTAGTTCGGTTCAGCGCTATGTACATATTCGATTAATTTTTCTCGTGTAACTTTTTCTTTAACATTCGTAGAGAAATGTCAAAAACTAGGAAAGTTCTTAAAATTTAATTTTCTACAAATCTAGATTCTTTCGAAATTGGCCAGCCACCAGGAGATGAGTTTCTATTCGGACAATAGTAGTTAAAATTTTAGAATTTTCGCTTTTATTTACACCAATATCAAGCTGCAATAATAATTTCATGTTGATATCATGAATGGAAATACTTTTTTTTTGAGTTTTAAATTTTCATACGACACAATCCATTCTTTAGTTCGGTTTAGCGCTATGTACATTTTCGATTAATTTTTCTCGTGTAACTTTTTCTTTATCATTCGTAGAGAAATGTCGAATACTAGGAAAGTTCTTAAAATTTAATTTTCTACAAATCTAGATTCTTTCGAAATTGGTCCAGCCGCCAGGAGATGAGTTTCTATTTGGACTATAATAGTTAAAATTTTAGAATTCTCCGCTTTTATTTACACCAATATCAAGCTGCATTCCAAAATTTCATATTGATATCATGAATGGAAATATTTTTTTTTTGAGTTTTAAATTTTCATACGACACAATCCATTCGTTAGTTCGGATAAGCGCTATGTACATTTTCGATTAATTATTCTCGTGTAACTTTTTCTTTATCATTCGTAGAGAAATGTCGAATATTAGAAAAGTTTTTAAAATTTAATTTTCTACAAATCTAGATTCTTTCGAAATTGGTCCAGTTACCAGGAGATGAGTTTATATTCGGACAATAGAAGTAATGATTTTACAATTTGTCGCTTTTATTTACACCAATATCAAGCTGCATTCAAAACATCATATTGATATAATGAATCGAAATATTATTTTTTTGAGTTTTAAATTTTCATACGACACAATTCATTCGTTAGTTCGGTTTAGCACTATGTTCATTTTCGATAAATTTTTCTCGTGTAACTTTTTCTTTATCATTCGTAGAGAAATGTCGAATACTAGAAAATTTCTTAAAATTTAATTTTCTACAAATCTAGATTCTTTCGAAATTGGTCCAGCCGCCAGAAGATGAGTTCCTATTCGGACTATAATAGTTAAGATTTTAGAATTCTCCGCTTTTATTAACCTCAATATCAAGCTGCAATCAAAATTTCATGTTGATATTATGAATGAAAATACTTTTTTTTTGAGTTTTAAATTTTCATACGACACAATCCATTCGTTAGTTCGGTTTAGCGCTATGTACATTTTCGATTAATTTTTCTTGTGTAACTTTTTCTTTATCATTCGTAGAGAAATGTCAAAAACTAGGAAGGTTCATAAAATTTAATTTTCTACAAATCTAGATTCTTTCGAAATTGGCTAGCCACCAGGAGATGAGTTTCTATTCGGACAATAGTAGTTAAGATTTTAGAATTTTCCGCTTTTATTTACACCAATATCCGGCTGCATTCAAAACATCATATTGATATAATGAATGGAAATATTATTTTTTTGAGTTTTAAATTTTCATACGACACAATTTATTCGTTAGTTCGGTTTGGCGCTATGTACATTTTCGATTAATTTTTCTCGTGTAACGTTTTCTTTATCATTTGTTGAGAAATGTCGAATACTAGAAAAGTTCTTAAAATTTAATTTTCTACAAATTTAGATTCTTTTGAAAGTGGTCCAGCCGCTAGAACATGAGTTTCTATTCGGACTATAACAGTTAAGATTTTAGAATTCTCCGCTTTTATTAACCTCAATATCAAGCAGCATTCAAAATTTCATGTTGATATCATGAATGGATATACTTTTTTTTTTGATTTTTAAATTTTCATACGACACAATCCATTCGTTAGTTCGGTTTAGCGCTATGTACATTTTCGATTAAATTTTCTTGTGTAACTTTTTCTTTATCATTCGTAGAGAAATGTCGAATACAAGAAAAGTTCTTAAAATTTAATTTTCTTCAAATCTAGATTCTTTTGAAATTGGTCCAGCCTCCAGGAGATGAGTTTCTATTCGGACTATAATAGTTAAGATTTTAGAATTCTCCGCTTTTGTTAACCTCACTATCAAGCTGCATTCAAAATTTCATGTTAATATCATGAACGGATATACTTTTTTTTTTGATTTTTAAATTTTCATACGACACAATCCATTCGTAAGTTCGGTTTAGCGCTATGTACATTTTCGATTAAATTTTCTTGTGTAACTTTTTCTTTATCATTCGTAGAGAAATGTCGAATACTACAAATATTCTTAAAATTTAATTTTCTACAAATCTAGATTCTTTCGAAATTGGTCCAGCCGCTAGAACATGAGTTTCTATTCGGACTATATAGTTAAGATTTTAGAATTCTCCGCTTTTATTAACCTCATTATATCAAGCTGCAATCAAAACTTCATGTTGATATCATGAATGGAAACACTTTTTTTTGAGTTTTCAAATTTTCATACGACACAATCCATTCGTTAGTTCGGTTTAGCGCTATGTACATTTTCGATTAATTTTTCTCGTGTAACTTTTTCTTTATCATTCGTAGAGAAATGTCAAAAACTAGGAAAGTTCTTAAAATTTAATTTTCTACAAATCTAGATTCTTTCAAAATTGGTCCAGCCTGCAGGAGATGATTTTTTATTCGGACTATAATACTTAAGATTTTAGAATTCTCCGCTTTTGTTAACCTCAATAACAAGCTGCATTTAAAATTTCATGTTGATATCATGAATGGAAATACTTTTTTTTTTGATTTTTAAATTTTCATACGACACAATCCATTCGTTAGTTGGGTTTAGCGATATGTACATATTCGATTAATTTTTCTCGTGTAACTTTTTCTTTATCATTCGTAGAGAAATGTCGAATACTAGAAAAGTTCTTAAAATTTAATTTTCTACAAATCTAGATTCTTTTGAAATTGGTCCAGCCGCCAGAAAATGAGTTTCTATTCGGACTATAATAGTTAAGATTTTAGAATTCTCCGCTTTTATTAACCTCAATATCAAGCTGCATTCAAAATTTCATGTTGATATCATGAATGGAAATACTTTTTTTTTGAGTTTTAAATTTTCATACGACACAATCCATTCGTTAGTTCGGTTTAGCGCTATGTACATTTTCGATTAATTTTTCTCGTGTAACTTTTTCTTTATCATTCGTAGAGAAATGTCAAAAACTAGGAAGGTTCATAAAATTTAATTTTCTACAAATCTAGATTCTTTCGAAATTGGCTAGCCACCAGGAAATGAGTTTCTATTTGGACAATAGTAGTTAAGATTTTAGAATTCTCCGCTTTTATTTACACCAATATCAAGCTGCATTCAAAACATCATGTTGATATCATGAATGGAAATATTATTTTTTTGAGTTTTAAATTTTCATACGACACAATCTATTCGTTAGTTCGGTTTAGCGCTATGTACATTTTCGATTAATTTTTCTCGTGTAACTTTTTCTTTATCATTCGTAGAGAAATGTCGAATACTAGAAAAGTTCTTAAAATTTAATTTTCTACAAATCTAGATTCTTTCGAAATTGGTCCAGCCGCCATGAGATGAGTTTCTATTCGGACTATACTAGTTAAAATTTTAGAATTCTCTGCTTTTATTAACCGCAATATCAAGCTGCATTCAAAATTTCATGTTGATATCATGAATGGAAATAGTTTTTTTTTGATTTTTAAATTTTCATACGACACAATCCATTCGTTAGTTCGGTTTAGCGCGATGTACATTTTCGATTAATATTTCTCGTGTAACTTTTTCTTTATCATTCGTTGAGAAATGTCGAATACTACAAAAGTTCTTAAAATTTAATTTTCTACAAATCTAGATTCTTTTGAAAGTGGTCCAGCTACTAGAACATGAGTTTCTATTTGACTATATAGTTAAGATTTTAGAATTCTCCGCTTTTATTAACTTCAATATCAAGCTGCATTCAAAATTTCATGTTGATATCATGAATGGAAATACTTTTTTTTTAGTTTTAAATTTTCATACGACACAATCCATTCGTAAGTTCGGTTTAGCGCTATGTACATATTCGATTAATTTTTCTCGTGTAACTTTTTCTTTATCATTCGTAGAGAAATGTCAAAAACTAGGAAGGTTCATAAAATTTAATTTTCTTCAAATCTAGGTTCTTTCGAAATTGGTCCATCGGCCAGGAGATGAGTTTCTATTCGGACTATAATAGTTAAGATTTAAGAATTCTCCGCTTTTATTAACCTCAATATCAAGCAGCATTCAAAATTTCATGTTGACATCATGAAAGGAAATACTTTTTTTTTGAGTTTTAAATTATCATACGACACAATCCATTCGTTAGTTCGGTTTAGCGATATGTACATTTTCGATTAAAGAAATACTTTTTTTTTGAGTTTTAAATTTTCATACGACACAATCCATTCGTTAATTCGGTTTAGCGCTATGTACATTTTCGATTAATTTTTCTCGTGTCACTTTTTCTTTATCATTCGTGGAGAAATGTCGAATACTAGAAAAGTTCTTAAAATTTAATTTTCTACAAATCTAGGTTCTTTCAAAATTGGTCCAGCTACCAGTAGATGAGTTTCTATTCGGACTATAATAGTTAAGATTCTAGAATTCTCCGCTTTTATTAACCTCAGTATCAAGCTGCATTCAAAATTTCATGTTGATATCATGAATGGAAATACTTTTTTTTGAGTTTTAAATTTTCATACGACACAATACATTCGTTAGCTCGGTTTAGCGCTATGTACATTTTCGATTAATTTTTCTCGTGTAACTTTTTCTTTATCATTCGTAGAGAAATGTCGAATACTAGAAAAGTTCTTAAAATTTAATTTTCTACAAATCCAGATTCTTTCGAAATTGGTCCAGGCGCCAGGAGATGAGTTTCTATTCGGAATATAATAGTTAAGATTTTAGAATTCTCCGCTTTTATTAACCTCAATATCAAGCTGCATTCAAAATTTCATGTTGGTATCATGAATAGAAATACTTTTTTTTTGAGTTTTAAATTTTCATACGACTACGACACAATCCATTCGTTAGTTCGGTTTAGCGCTATGTACATTTTCGATTATTTTTTCTCGTGTAACTTTTTCTTTATCATTCGTAGAGAAATCTAAACAACTAAGAAAGTTCTTAAAATTTAATTTTCTACAAATCTAGATTCTTTCGAAATTGGTCCAGCCGTCAGGAGATGAGTTTCTATTCGGACTATAATAGTTAAGATTTTAGAATTCTCCGCTTTTATTAACCCCAATATCAAGCTGCATTCAAAATTTCATGTTGATATCAACAATTTCAATTAATATTTCTCGTGTAACGTTTTCTTGATCATTCGTAGAGAAATGTCGAATACTAGGAAAGTTCTTAAAATTTAATTTTCTACAAATCTAGATTCTTTTGAAATTGGTCCAGCCGCCAGGAGATAAGTTCTTATTCGGACTATAATAGTTAAGATTTTAGAATTCTCCGCTTTCATTAACCTCAATATCAAGCTGCATTCAGAATTTCATTTTAATAACATGAATGGAAATACTTTTTTTTTAGTTTTAAATTTTCATACGACACAATCCATTCATTAGTTCGGTTTAGCGCTATGTACATTTTCGATTAATTTTTCTCGTGTAACTTTTTCTTTATCATTCGTAGAGAAATGTCGAATATGAGAAAAGTTCGTAAAATTTAATTTTCTACAAATCTAGATTCTTTTGAAATTGGTCAGCCACCAGGAGATGAGTTTCTATCCGTAATATAATAGTTAAGATTTTAGAATTCTCCGCTTTTATTAACCTCAATATCAAGCTGCATTCAAAATTTCATGTTGATATCATGAATGGAAATACTTTTTTTGTTGAGTTTTAAATTTTCATACGACTACGACACAATCCATTCATTAGTTCGGTTAAGCGCTATGAACATTTTCGGTTAATTTTTCTCGTGTAACTTTTTCTTTATCATACGTAGAGAAATGTCGAATACTAGAAAAGTTCTTAAAATTTAATTTTCTACAAATCTAGATTCTTTTGAAATTGGTCCAGCCACCAGGAGATGAGTTTCTATTCGTAATATAATAGTTAGGATTTTAGAATTCTCCGCTTTTATTAACCTCAATATCAAGCTGCATTCAAAATTTCATGTTGATATCATGAATGGAAATACTTTTTTTGTTGAGTTTTAAATTTTCATACGACACAAACCATTCATTAGTTCGGTTTAGCGCTATGTACATTTTCGATTAATTTTTCTTGTGTAACTTTTTCTTTATCATTCGTAGAGAAATGTCGAATACTAGAAAAGTTCTTAAAATTTAATTTTCTACAAATCTAGATTCTTTCAAAATTGGCCAGCCACCAGGAGATGAGTTTCTATTCGGAATATAATAGTTAAGATTTTAGAATTCTCCGCTTTTATTAACCTCAATATTAAGCTGCATTCAAAATTTCATGTTGATATCATGAATGGAAATACTTTTTTTTTTGAGTTTTAAATTTTCATACGACACAATCCATTCGTTAGTTCGGTTAAGCGCTATGTACATTTTCGATTAATTTTTCTCGTGTAACTTTTTCTTTATCATTCGTAGGGAATTGTCGAATACTAGAAAAGTTCTTAAAATTTAATTTTCTACAAATCAAGATTCATTCGAAATTGGTCCAGCCACCAGGAGATGAGTTTCTATTCGGACTATAATAGTTAAGATTCTAGAATAATCCACTTTTATTAACCTCAATATCAAGCTGCATTCAAAATTTCATGTTGATATCATGAATGGAAATACTTTGTTTTTTAGTTTTAAATTTTCATACGACACAATCCATTCGTTAGCTCGGTTTAGCGCTATATAAATTTTCGATTAATTTTTCTCGTGTAACTTTTTCTTTATCATTCGTAGAGAAATTTCGAATACTAGAAAAGTTCTTAAAATTTAATTTTCTACAAATCTAGATCCTTTCAAAATTGGTCTAGCCGCCAGGAGATGAGTTTCTATTCGGACTATAATAGTTAAGATTTTAGAATTCTCCGCTTTTATTATCTTCAATATCAAACTGCATTCAAAATTTCATGTTGATATCATGAATGGAAATACTTTTTTTTGAGTTTTAAATTTAAATACGACTACGACACAATCCATTCGTTAGTTCGATTTAGCGCTATGTACATTTTCGATTAATTTTTCATGTTTCTGTTAAAAAAAATAATAAAAAAAATTTATTATAAGAGATAAATTTTAAGATAAAATTTATTTTTCTACAAATCTAGATTCTTTCGAAAATTGTCCAGCAGCCAGGAGATGAGTTTCTGTTCGGACTATAATAGTTAAGATTTTAGAATTCTCCTCTTTTATTAACCTCAATATCAAGCTGCATTCAAAATTTCATGTTGATATCATGAATGGAAATACTTTTTTTTTGAGTTTCAAATTTTCATACGACACAATCCATCCGTTAGTCCGGTTTAGAGCTATGTACATTTTCGATTAATTTTTTTCGTTTAACTTTTTTTTTATCATTCGTAGAGAAATGTCGAATACTAGAAAAGTTCTTTAAATTTAATTTTCTACAAATCTAGATTCTTTCGAAATTGGTCCAGCCGCCAGGAGATAAGTTCTTATTCGGACTATAATAGTTAAGATTTTAGAATTCTCCGCTTTTATTAACCTCAATATCAAGCTGCATTAAAAATTTCATGTTGATATCATGATTTAAAGTCCTTTTTTTTAGTTTTAAATTTTCATACGACACAATCCACTCGTTAGTTCGGTTTAACGCTATGTACATTTTCGATTAATTTTTCTCGTGTAACTTTTTCTTTATCATTCGTAGAGAAATGTCGAATACTAGAAAAGTTCTTAAAATTTAATTTTCTACAAATCTAGATTCTTTCGAAATTGGTTCAGCCACCACAATATGAGTTTCTATTCGGACTATAATAGTTAAGATTTTAGAATTCTCCGCTTTTACTAACCTCAATATCAAGCTGCATTCAAAATTTCAGTTTGATATCATGAATGGAAATGCTTTTTTTTTTTATTTTTAAATTTCATACGACACAATTCATTCGTTAGTTCGGTTAAGCGCTATTAACATTTTCGGTTAATTTTTCTCGTGTAACTTTTTCTTTATCATGCGTAGAGAAATGTCGAATAGTAGAAAAGTTCTTAAAATTTAATTTTCTACAAATCTAGATTCTTCTGAAATTGGTCCAGCCACCAGGAGATGAGTTTCTATTCGGACTATAATAGTTAAGATTTTAGAATTCTCCGCTTTCATTAACCTCAATATCAAGCTGCACTCAGAATTTCATTTTAATAACATGAATGGAAATACTTTTTTTTAGTTTTAAATTTTCATACGACACAATCCAATTCGGTTTAGCGCTATGCACATTTTCGATTAATTTTTCTCGTGTAACTTTTTCTTTATCATTCGTAGAGAAATGTCGAATATGAGAAAAGTTCGTAAAATTTAATTTTCTACAAATCTAGATTCTTTTGAAATTGGTCAGCTACCAGGAGATGAGTTTCTATCCGTAATATAATAGTTAAGATTTTAGAATTCTCCGCTTTTATTAACCTCAATATCAAGCTGCATTCAAAATTTCATGTTGATATCATGAATGGAAATACTTTTTTTGTTGAGTTTTAAATTTTCATACGACTACGACACAATCCATTCGTTAGTTCGGTTAAGCGCTATGAACATTTTCGGTTAATTTTTCTCGAGTAACTTTTTCTTTATCATACGTAGAGAAATGTCGAATACTAGAAAAGTTCTTAAAATTTAATTTTCTACAAATCTAGATTCTTTCGAAATTGGTCCAGCCACCAGAAGATGAGTTTCTATTCGTAATATAATAGTTAGAATTTTAGAATTCTCCTCTTTTATTAACCTCAATATCAAGCTGCATTCAAAATTTCATGTTGATATCATGAATGGAAATACTTTTTTTGTTGAGTTTTAAATTTTCATACGACACAATCCATTCATTAGTTCGGTTTAGCGCTATGTACATTTTCGATTAATTTTTCTTGTGTAACTTTTTCTTTATCATTCGTAGAGAAATGTCGAATACTAGAAAAGTTCTTAAAATTTAATTTTCTACAAATCTAGATTCTTTCGAAATTCTCCAGCCACCAGGAGATGAGTTTCTATTCGGAATATAATAGTTAAGATTTTAGAATTCTCCGCTTTTATTAACCTCAATATTAAGCTGCATTCAAAATTTCATGTTGATATCATGAATGGAAATACTTTTTTTTTTGAGTTTTAAATTTTCATACGACACAATCCATTCGTTAGTTCGGTTAAGCGCTATGTACATTTTCGATTAATTTTTCTCGTGTAACTTTTTCTTTATCATTCGTAGGGAATTGTCGAATACTAGAAAAGTTCTTTAAATTTAATTTTCTACAAATCTAGATTCATTCGAAATTGGTCCAGCCAACAGGAGATGAGTTTCTATTCGGACTATAATAGTTAAGATTCTAGAATAATCCACTTTTATTAACCTCAATATCAAGCTGCATTCAAAATTTCATGTTGATATCATGAATGGAAATACTTTGTTTTTTAGTTTTAAATTTTCATACGACACAATCCATTCGTTAGCTCGGTTTAGCGCTATATAAATTTTCGATTAATTTTTCTCGTGTAACTTTTTCTTTATCATTCGTAGAGAAATTTTGAATACTAGAAAAGTTCTTAAAATTTAATTTTCTACAAATCTAGATTCTTTCAAAATTGGTCCAGCCGCCAGGAGATGAGTTTCTATTCGGACTATAATAGTTAAGATTCTAGAATTCTCCGCTTTTATTATCTTCAATATCAAGCTGCATTCAAAATTTCATGTTAATATCATGAATGAAAATACTTTTTTTTGAGTTTTAAATTTAAATACGACTACGACACAATCCATTCGTTAGTTCGATTTAGCGCTATGTACATTTTCGATAAATTTTTCATGTTTCTGTTTTCATGTTTCTGTTTTTTCATTTCATGTTGATATCGAGAATGGAAATAATTTTTTTTTCAGTTTTAAATTTTCATACGATGCAATCCACTCGTTAGTTCGGTTTAGCGCTATGAACAATTTCAATTAATATTTCTCGTGTAACGTTTTCTTTATCATTCGTAGAGAAATGTCGAATACAAGGAAAGTTCTTAAAATTTAATTTTCTACAAATCTAGATTCTTTTGAAATTGGTCCAGCCACCAGGAGATGAGTTTCTATTCGGACTATAATAGTTAAGATTTTAGAATTCTCCGCTTTCATTAACCTCAATATCAAGCTGCACTCAGAATTTCATTTTAATAACATTAATGAAAATACTTTTTTTTTAGTTTTAAATTTTCATACGACACAATCCATTCGTTAATTCGGTTTAGCGCTATGTATATTTTCGATTAATTTTTCTCGTGTAACTTTTTCTTTATCATTCGTAGAGAAATGTCGAATACTAGAAAAGTTCGTAAAATTTAATTTTCTACAAATCTAGATTCTTTCGAAAATTGTCCAGCCGCCAGGAGATGAGTTTCTGTTCGGACTATAATAGTTAAGATTTTAGAATTCTCCGCTTTTATTAACCTCCATATCAAGCTGCATTCAAAATTTCATGTTGATATCATGAATGGAAATACTTTTTTTTTGAGTTTCAAATTTTCATACGACACAATTCATCCGTTAGTCCAGTTTAGCGCTATGTACATTTTCGATTAATTTTTTTCGTGTAACTTTTTCTTTATCATTCGTAGAGAAATGTCGAATACTAGAAAAGTTCTTTAAATTTAATTTTCTACAAATCTAGATTCTTTCGAAATTGGTCCAGCCACCAGGCGATAAGTTCCTATTCGGACTATAATAGTTAAGATTTTAGGATTCTCCGCTTTTATTAACCTCAATATCAAGCTGCATTCAAAATTTTATGTTGATATCATGAATGGAAATACTTCTTTTGTTGAGTTTTAAATTTTCATACGACACAATTCATTCGTTAGTTCGGTTTAACGATATGTTCATTTTTGATAAATTTTTCTCGTGTAACTTTTTCTTTATCATTCGTAGAGAAATGTCGAATACTAGAAAAGTTCTTAAAATTTAATTTTCTACAAATCTAGATTCTTTCAAAATTGGTCCAGTTACCAGGAGATGAGTTTCTATTCAGACTATAATAGTTACGATTTTAGAATTCTCCGCTTTTATTAACCTCAATATCAAGCTGCATTCAAAATTTCATGTTGATATCATGAATAGGAATACTTTTTTTTTGAGTTTTAAATTTTCATACGACTACGACACAATCCATTCGTTAGTTCGGTTTAGCGCTATGTACATTTTCGATTAATTTTTCTCGTGTAACTTTTTCTTTATCATTCGTAGAGAAATCTAAACAACTAAGAAAGTTCTTAAAATTTAATTTTCTACAAATGTAGATTCTTTCGAAATTGGTCCAGCCGTCAGGAGATGAGTTTCTATTCGGACTATAATAGTTAAGATTTTAGAATTCTCCGCTTTCATTAACCTCAATATCAAGCTGCATTCAGAATTTCATTTTAATAACATGAATGAAAATACTTTTTTTTTAGTTTAAATTTTCATACGACACAATTCAATTCGGTTTAGCGCTATGCACATTTTCGATTAATTTTTCTCGTGTAACTTTTTCTTTATCATTCGTAAAGAAATGTCGAATACTAGAAAAGTTCTTAAAATTTAATTTTCTACAAATCTAGATTCTTTTGAAATTTGTCCAGCCGCCAGAAAATGATTTTCTATTCGGACTATAATAGTTAAGATTTTACACCAATATCAAGCTGCATTCAAAATTTCATATTGATATCATGAATGGAAATACTTTTTTTTTGAGTTTTAAATTTTCATACGACACAATCCATTCGTTAGTTCGGTTAAGCGCTATGTACATTTTCGATTAATTTTTCTCGTGTAACTTTTTCTTTATCATTCGTAGAGAAATGTCGAATACTAGAAATGTTCTTAAAATTTAATATTCTACAAATCTAGATTCTCTCAAAATTGGTCCAGCCTCCAGGAGATGAGTTTCTATTCGGACTATAATACTTAAGATTTTAGAATTCTCCGCTTTTGTTAACCTCACTATCAAGCTGCATTTAAAATTTCATGTTGATATCATGAATGGAAATACTTTTTTTTTTTATTTTTAAATTTTCATACGACACAATCCATTCGTTAGTTCGGTTTAGCGCTATGTACATTTTCGATTAATTTTTCTTGTGTATTTTTTTCTTTATCATTCGTAGAGAAATGTCGAATACTAGAAAAGTTCTTAAAATTTAATTTTCTACAAATCTAGATTCTTTTGAAATTGGTCCAGCCGCCAGAAAATGAGTTTCTATTCGGACTATAATAGTTAAGATTTTAGAATTTTCCGCTTTTATTGACCTCAATATCAAGCTGCATTCAAAATTTCATGTTGATATCATGAATGGAAATACTTTTTTTTTGAGTTTTAAATTTTCATACGACACAATCCATTCGTTAGTTCGGTTAAGCGCTATGTACATTTTCGATTAATTTTTCTCGTGTAACTTTTTCTTTATCATTCGTAGAGAAATGTCAAAAACTAGGAAGGTTCATAAAATTTAATTTTCCACAAATCTAGATTCTTTCGAAATTGGCTAGCCACCACGAGATGAGTTTCTATTCGGACAATAGTAGTTAAGATTTTAGAACTCTCTGCTTTTATTTACACCAATATCAAGCTGCATTCAAAACATCATATTGATATAATGAATGGAAATATTATTTTTTTGAGTTTTAAATTTTCATACGACACAATTCATTCGTTAGTTCGGTTTAGCACTATGTTCATTTTCGATAAACTTTTCTCGTGTAACTTTTTCTTTATCATTCGTAGAGAAATGTCCAGTACTCGAAAATTTCTTAAAATTTAATTTTCTACAAATCTAGATTCTTTCGAAATTGGTCCAGCCGCCAGTAGATGAGTTCCTATTCGGACTATAATAGTTAAGATTTTAGAATTCTCCGCTTTTATTAACCTCAATATAAAGCTGCATTCAAAATTTCATGTTGATATCATGAATGGAAATAGTTTTTTTTTGATTTTTAAATTTTCATACGACACAATCCATTCGTTAGTTCGGTTAAGCGCTATGTACATTTTCGATTAATTTTTCTCGTGTAACTTTTTCTTTATCATTCGTAGAGAAATGTCAAAAACTAGGAAGGTTCATAAAATTTAATTTTCTTCAAATCTAGATTCTTTCGAAATTAGTCTATCGGCCAGGAGATGAGTTTCTATTCGGACTATAACAGTTAAGATTTAAAAATTCTCCGCTTTTATTAACCTCAATATCAAGCAGCATTCAAAATTTCATGTTGATATCATGAATGGAAATACTTTTTTTTTGAGTTTTAAATTATCATACGACACAATCCATTCGTTAGTTCGGTTTAGCGATATGTACATTTTCGATTAAAGAAATTCTTTTTTTTTGAGTTTTAAATTTTCATACGACACAATCCATTCGTTACTACGGTTTAGCGCTATGCACATTTTCGATTAATTTTTCTCGTGTTACTTTTTCTTTATCATTCGTAGAGAAATGTCGAATACTAGAAAAGTTCTTAAAATTTAATTTTCTACAAATCTAGGTTCTTTCGAAATTGGTCCAGCCACCAGGAGATGAGTTTCTATTCGGACTATAATAGTTAAGATTCTAGAATTCTCCGCTTTTATTAACCTCAATATCAAGCTGCATTC
This sequence comes from Nephrotoma flavescens, assembly GCA_932526605.1. Taxonomy (NCBI): domain Eukaryota; kingdom Metazoa; phylum Arthropoda; class Insecta; order Diptera; family Tipulidae; genus Nephrotoma; species Nephrotoma flavescens. Next base: position 85,828 of record CAKOBK010000185.1, on the reverse strand, counting down.
AAAATTTCATGTTGATATCATGAATGGAAATACTTTTTTTTGAGTTTTAAATTTTCATACGACACAATACATTCGTTAGCTCGGTTTAGCGCTATGTACATTTTCGATTATTTTTTCTCGTGTAACTTTTTCTTTATCATTCGTAGAGAAATCTAAACAACTAAGAAAGTTCTTAAAATTTAATTTTCTACAAATCTAGATTCTTTCGAAATTTTTCCAGCCGTCAGGAGATGAGTTTCTATTCGGACTATAATAGTTATGATTTTAGAATTCTCCGCTTTTATTAACCCCAATATCAAGCTGCATTCAAAATTTCATGTTGATATCAACAATTTCAATTAATATTTCTCGTGTAACGTTTTCTTTATCATTCGTAGAGAAATGTCGAATACTAGGAAAGTTAGGAAGGAAATAAGTTTCTATTCGGACTATAATAGTTAAGATTTTAGAATTCTCCGCTTTTATTAACCTCAATATCAAGCTGCATTAAAAATTTCATGTTGATATAATGAATTAAAATCCTTTTTTTTAGTTTTAAATTTTCATACGACCCAATCCATGCGTTAGTTCGGTTTAACGCTATGTACATTTTCGATTAATTTTTCTCGTGTAACTTTTTCTTTATCATTCGTAGAGAAATGTTGAATACTAGAAAAGTTCTTAAAATTTAATTTTCTACAAATCTAGATTCTTTCGAAATTGGTTCAGCCACCAGGATATGAGTTTCTATTCGGACTATAATAGTTAAGATTTTAGAATTCTCCGCTTTTACTTACCTCAATATCAAGCTGCATTCAAAATTTCATGTTGATATCATGAATGGAAATGCTTTTTTTTTTTAGTTTTAAATTTTCATACGACGCAATCCATTCGTTAGTTCGGTTAAGCGCTATGTACATTTTCGGTTAATTTTTCTGGTGTAACTTTTTCTTTATAATGCGTAGAGAAATGTCGAATACTAGGAAAGTTCTTAAAATTAAATTTCCACAAATCTAAATTCTTTTGAAATTGGTCCAGCCACCAGGAGATGAGTTTCTATTCGGACTATAATTGTTAAGATTTTAGAATTCTCCGCTTTCATTAACCTCAATATCAAACTGCATTCAGAATTTCATTTTAATAACATGAATGGAAATACTTTTTTTTGAGTTTTAAATTTTCATACGACACAATCCAATTCGGTTTAGCGCTATGCACATTTTCGATTAATTTTTCTCGTGTAACTTTTTCTTTATCATTCGTAGAAAAATGTCGAATACGAGAAAAGTTCGTAAAATTTAATTTTCTACAAATCTAGATTCTTTCGAAATTGGTCCAGCCACCAGGAGATGAGTTTCTATCCGTAATATAATAGTTAAGATTTTAGAATTCTCCGCTTTTATTATCTTCAATATCAAGCTGCATTCAAAATTTCATGTTGATATCATGAATGGAAATACTTTTTTTTGAGTTTTAAATTTAAATACGACTACGACACAATCCATTCGTTAGTTCGATTTAGCGCTATGTACATTTTCGATTAATTTTTCATGTTTCTGTTAAAAAAAATAATAAAAAAAATTTATTATAAGAGTTAAAATTTAAGATAAAATTTATTTTTCTACAAATCTAGATTCTTTCGAAAATTGTCCAGCAGCCAGGAGATGAGTTTCTGTTCGGACTATAATAGTTAAGATTTTAGAATTCTCCGCTTTTATTAACCTCAATATCAAGCTGCATTCAAAATTTCATGTTGATATCATGAATGGAAATCCTTTTTTTTTGAGTCTCAAATTTTCATACGACACAATCCATCCGTTAGTCCGGTTTAGAGCTATGTACATTTTCGATTAATTTTTTTCGTTTAACTTTTTCTTTATCATTCGTAGAGAAATGTCGAATACTAGAAAAGTTCTTTAAATTTAATTTTCTACAAATCTAGATTCTTTCGAAATTGGTCCAGCCGCCAGGAGATAAGTACCTATTCGGACTATAATAGTTAAGATTTTAGAATTCTTCGCTTTTATTAACCTCAATATCAAGCTGCATTAAAAATTTCATGTTGATATCATGATTTAAAATCCTTTTTTTTTAGTTTTAAATTTTCATACGACACAATCCACTCGTTAGTTCGGTTTAACGCTATGTACATTTTCGATTAATTTTTCTCGTGTAACTTTTTCTTTATCATTCGTAGAGAAATGTCGAATACTAGAAAAGTTCTTAAAATTTAATTTTCTACAAATCTAGATTCTTTTGAAATTGGTCAGCCACCAGGAGATGAGTTTCTATCCGTAATATAATAGTTAAGATTTTAGAATTCTCCGCTTTTATTAACCTCAATATCAAGCTGCATTCAAAATTTCATGTTGATATCATGAATGGAAATACTTTTTTTGTTGAGTTTTAAATTTTCATACGACACAATCCATTTGTTAGTTCGGTTTAGCGCTATGTACATTGTCGATTAATTTTTCTCGTGGAACTTTTTCTTTATCATTCGTAGAGAAATGTCGAGTATAAGAAAAGTTCGTAAAATTTAATTTTCTACAAATCTAGATTCTTTTGAAATTGGTCAGCCACCAGGAGATGAGTTTCTATCCGTAATATAATAGTTAAGATTTTAGAATTCTCCGCTTTTATTAACCTCAATATCAAGCTGCATTCAAAATTTCATGTTGATATCATGAATGGAAATACTTTTTTTGTTGAGTTTTAAATTTTCATACGACACAATCCATTTATTAGTTCGGTTTAGCGCTATGTACATTTTCGATTAATTTTTCTTGTGTAACTTTTTCTTTATCATTCGTAGAGAAATGTCGAATACTAGAAAAGTTCTTAAAATTTAATTTTCTACAAATCTAGATTCTTTCGAAATTGGTCCAGCCACCAGGAGATGAGTTTCTATTCGTAATATAATAGTTAGAATTTTACAATTCTCCGCTTTTATTAACCTCAATATCAAGCTGCATTCAAAATTTCATGTTAATATCATGAATGGAAATACTTTTTTTGTTGAGTTTTAAATTTTCATACGACACAATCCATTCATTAGTTCGGTTTAACGCTATGTACATTTTCGATTAATTTTTCTTGTGTAACTTTTTCTTTATCATTCGTAGAGAAATGTCGAATACTAGAAAAGTTCTTAAAATTTAATTTTCTACAAATCTAGATTCTTTCGAAATGGGCCAGCCACCATGAGATGAGTTTTTATTCGGAATATAATAGTTAAGATTTTAGAATTCTCCGCTTTTATTAACCTCAATATTAAGCTGCATTCAAAATTTCATGTTGATATCATGAATGGAAATACTTTTTATTTGAGTTTTAAATTTTCATACGACACAATCCATTCGTTAGTTCGGTTAAGCGCTATGTACATTTTCGATTAATTTTTCTCGTGTAACTTTTTCTTTATCATTCGTAAAGAAATGTCGAATACTAGAAAAGTTCTTAAAATTTAATTTTCTACAAATCTAGTCTCATTCGAAATTGGTCCAGCTACCATGAGATGAGTTTCTATTCGGACTATAATAGTTAAGATTCTAGATAAATCCACTTTTATTAACCTCAATATCAAGCTGCATTCAAAATTTCATGTTGATATCATGAATGGAAATACTTTGTTTTTTAGTTTTAAATTTTCATACGACACAATCCATTCGTTAGCTCGGTTAAGCGCTATATAAATTTTCGATTAATTTTTCTCGTGTAACTTTTTCTTTATCATTCGTAGAGACATTTCGAATACTAGAAAAGTTCTTAAAATTTAATTTTCTACAAATCTAGATTCTTTCAAAATTGGTCCAGCCGCCAGGAGATGAGTTTCTATTCGGACTATAATAGTTAAGATTTTAGAATTCTCCGCTTTTATTATCCTCAATATCAAGCTGCATTCAAAATTTCATGTTAATATCATGAATGGAAATACTTTTTTTTGAGTTTTAAATTTAAATACGACTACGACACAATCCATTCGTTAGTTCGATTTAGCGCTATGTACATTTTCGATTAATTTTTCATGTTTCTGTTTTCATGTTTCTGTTTTTTCATTTCATGTTGATATCGAGAATGGAAATAATTTTTTTTTCAGTTTTAAATTTTCATACGATACAATCCACTCGTTAGTTCGGTTTAGCGCTATGTACAATTTCAATTAATATTTCTCGTGTAACGTTTTCTTCATCATTCGTAGAGAAATGTCGAATACTAGAAAAGTTCTTAAAATTTAATTTTCTACAAATCTAGATTCTTTTGAAATTGGTCCAGCCACCAGGAGATGAGTTTCTATTCGGACTATAATAGTTAAGATTTTAGAATTTTTCGCTTTCATTACCCTCAATATCAAGCTGCACTCAGAATTTCATTTTAATAACATGAATGAAAATACTTTTTTTTTAGTTTTAAATTTTCATACGACACAATCCATTCGTTAGTTCGGTTTAGCGCTATGTACATTTTCGATTGATTTTTCTCGTGTAACTTTTTCTTTATCATTCGTAGAGAAATGTCGGATACGAGAAAAGTTCGTAAAATTTAATTTTCTACAAATCTAGATTCTTTCGAAAATTGTCCAGCAGCCAGGAGATGAGTTTCTGTTCGGACTATAATAGTTAAGATTTTAGAATTCTCCGCTTTTATTAACCTCAATATCAAGCTGCATTCAAAATTTCATGTTGATATCATGAATGGAAATACTTTTCTTTTGAGTTTCAAATTTTAATACGACACAATCCATCCGTTAGTCCGGTTTAGCGCTATGTACATTTTCGATTAATTTTTTTCGTGTAACTTTTTCTTTATCATTCGTAGAGAAATGTCGAATACTAGAAAAGTTCTTTAAATTTAATTTTCTACAAATCTTGATTCTTTCGAAATTGGTCCAGCCGCCAGGAGATAAGTTCCTATTCGGACTATAATAGTTAGGATTTTAGATTTCTCCGCTTTTATTAACCTCAATATAAAGCTGCATTCAAACTTTTATGTTGATATCATGAATGGAAATACTTTTTTTGTTGAGTTTTAAATTTTCATACGACACAATTCATTCGTTAGTTCGGTTTAACGCTATGTACATTTTCGATAAATTTTTCTCGTGTAACTTTTTCTTTATCATTCGTAGAGAAATGTCGAATACTAGAAAAGTTCTTAAAATTTAATTTTCTACAAATCTAGATTCTTTCAAAATTGGTCCAGTTACCAGGAGATGAGTTTCTATTCGGACTATAATAGTTACGATTTTAGAATTCTCCGCTTTTATTAACCTCAATATCAAGCTTCATTCAAAATTTCATGTTGATATCATGAATAGGAATACTTTTTTTTGAGTTTTAAATGTTCATACGACTACGACACAATCCATTCATTAGTTCGGTTTAGCGCTATGTACATTTTCGATTAATTTTTCTCGTGTAACTTTTTCTTAATCATTCGTAGAGAAATGTCGAATATGAGAAAAGTTCGTAAAATTTAATTTTCTACAAATCTAGATTCTTTTGAAATTGGTCAGCCACCAGGAGATGAGTTTCTATCCGTAATATAATAGTTAAGATTTTAGAATTCTCCGCTTTTATTAACCTTAATATCAAGCTGCATTCAAAATTTCATGTTGATATAATGAATTAAAATCCTTTTTTTTAGTTTTAAATTTTCATACGACCCAATCCACTCGTTAGTTCGGTTTAACGCTATGTACATTTTCGATTAGTTTTTCTCGTGTAACTTTTTCTTTATCATTCGTAGAGAAATGTCGAATACTAGAAAATTTCTTAAAATTTAATTTTCTACAAAGCTAGATTCTTTCGAAATTGGTTCAGCGACCAGGATATGAGTTTCTATTCGGACTATAATAGTTAAGATTTTAGAATTCTCCGCTTTTACTAACCTCAATATCAAGCTGCATTCAAAATTTCATGTTGATATCATGAATGGAAATGCTTTTTTTTTTTAGTTTTAAATTTTCATACGACGCAATCCATTCGTTAGTTCGGTTAAGCGCTATGTACATTTTCGGTTAATTTTTCTGGTGTAACTTTTTCTTTATAATGCGTAGAGAAATGTCGAATACTAGAAAACTTCTTAAAATTTAATTTTCTACAAATCTAGATTCTTTTGAAATTGGTCCAGCCACCAGGAGATGAGTTTCTATTCGGACTATAATAGTTAAGATTTTAGAATTCTCCGCTTTCATTAACCTCAATATCAAGCTGCCTTCAGAATTTCATTTTAATAACATGAATGGAAATACTTTTTTTTTAGTTTTAAATTTTCATACGACACAATCCATTCGTAAGTTCGGTTTAGCGCTATGTACATTTTCGATTAATTTTTCTCGTGTAACTTTTTCTTTATCATTCGTAGAGAAATGTCGAATACGAGAAAAGTTCTTAAAATTTGTTTTTCTACAAGTCTAGATTCTTTCGAAAATTGTCCAGCAGCCAGGAGATGAGTTTCTGTTCGGACTATAATAGTTAAGATTTTAGAATTCTCCGCTTTTATTAACCTCAATATCAAGCTGCATTCAAAATTTCATGTTGATATCATGAATGGAAATACTTTTTTTTTGAGTTTCAAATTTTCATACGACACAATACATCCGTTAGTCCGGTTTAGCGCTATGTACATTTTCGATTAATTTTTTTCGTTTAACTTTTTCTTTATCATTCGTAGAGAAATGTCGAATACTAGAAGAGTTCTTTAAATTTAATTTTCTACAAATCTAGATTTTTTCGAAATTGGTCCAGCCGCCAGGAGATAAGTTCCTATTCGGACTATAATATTTAAGATTTTAGAATTCTCCGCTTTTATTAACCTCAATATCAAGCTGCATTCAAAATTTCATGTTGATATCATCATTTAAAATCCTTTTTTTTTAGTTTTAAATTTTCATACGACACAATCCACTCGGTCGTTTGGTTTAACGCTATGTACATTTTCGATTAATTTTTCTCGTGTAACTTTTTCTTTATCATTCGTAGAGAAATGTCGAATACTAGAAAAGTTCTTAAAATTTAATTTTCTACAAATCTAGATTCTTTCGAAATTGGTTCAGCCACCACGATATGAGTTTCTATTCGGACTATAATAGTTAAGATTTTAGAATTCTTCGCTTTTACTAACCTCAATATCAAGCTGCATTCAAAATTTCAATTTGATATCATGAATGGAAATGCTTTTTTTTTATTTTTAAATTTCATACGACGCAATCCATTCGTTAGTTCGGTTAAGCGCTATTAACATTTTTGGTTAATTTTTCTCGTGTAACTTTTTCTTTATCATGCGTAGAGAAATGTCGAATAGTAGAAAAGTTCTTAAAATTTAATTTTCTACAAATCTAGATTCTTCTGAAATTGGTCCAGCTACCAGGAGATGAGTTTCTATTCGGACTATAATAGTTAAGATTTTAGAATTCTCCGCTTTTATTAACCTCAATATCAAGCTGAATTCAGAATTTCATTTTAATAACATGAATGGAAATACTTTTTTTTTAGTTTTAAATTTTCATACGACACAATCCAATTCGGTTTAGCGCTATGCACATTTTCGATTAATTTTTCTCGTGTAACTTTTTCTTTATCATTCGTAGAGAAATGTCGAATATGAGAAAAGTTCGTAAAATTTAATTTTCTACAAATCTAGATTCTTTCGAAATTGGTCCAGCCACCAGGAGATGAGTTTCTATCCGTAATATAATAGTTAGGATTTTAGATTTCTCCGCTTTTATTAACCTCAATATCAAGCTGCATTCAAAATTTCATGTTGATATCATGAATGGAAATACTTTTTTTGTTGAGTTTTAAATTTTCATACGACACAATCCATTCATTAGTTCGGTTTAGCGCTATGTACATTTTCGATTAATTTTTCTTGTGTAACTTTTTCTTTATCATTCGTAGAGAAATGTCGAATACTAGAAAAGTTCTTAAAATTTAATTTTCTACAAATCTAGATTCTTTCGAAATTGGCCAGCCACCAGGAGATGAGTTTCTATTCGGAATATAATAGTTAAGATTTTAGAATTCTCCGCTTTTATTAACCTCAATATTAAGCTGCATTCAAAATTTCATGTTGATATCATGAATGGAAATACTTTTTTTTTTGAGTTTTAAATTTTCATACGACACAATCCATTCGTTAGTTCGGTTAAGCGCTATGTACATTATCGATTAATTTTTCTCGTGTAACTTTTTCTTTATCATTCGTAGGGAATTGTCGAATACTAGAAAAGTTCTTAAAATTTAATTTTCTACAAATCTAGATTCATTCGAAATTGGTCCAGCCACCAGGAGATGAGTTTCTATTCGGACTATAATAGTTAAGATTCTAGAATAATCTACTTTTATTAACCTCAATATCAAGCTGCATTCAAAATTTCATGTTGATATCATGAATGGAAATACTTTTTTTTTTAGTTTTAAATTTTCATACGACACAATCCATTCGTTAGCTCGGTTTAGCGCTATATAAATTTTCGATTAATTTTTCTCGTGTAACTTTTTCTTTATCATTCGTGGAGAAATTTCGAATACAAGAAAAGTTCTTAAAATTTAATTTTCTACAAATCTAGATTCTTTCAAAATTGGTCCAGCCGCCAGGAGATGAGTTTCTTTTCGGACTATAATAGTTAAGATTTAAGAATTCTCCTCTTTTATTATCTTCAATATCAAGCTGCATTCAAAATTTCATGTTGATATCATGAATGGAAATACTTTTTTTTGAGTTTTAAATTTAAATACGACTACGACACAATCCATTCGTTAGTTCGATTTAGCGCTATGTACATTTTCGATTAATTTTTCATGTTTCTGTTTTCATGTTTCTGTTTTTTCATTTCATGTTGATATCGAGAATGGAAATAATTTTTTTTTCAGTTTTAAATTTTCATACGATACAATCCACTCGTTAGTTCGGTTTAGCGCTATGTACAATTTCAATTAATATTTCTCGTGTAACGTTTTCTTTATCATTCGTAGAGAAATGTCGAATACTAGGAAAGTTCTTAAAATTAAATTTCCACAAATCTAGATTCTTTTGAAATTGGTCCAGCCACCAGGAGATGAGTTTCTATTCGGACTATAATAGTTATGATTTTAGAATTCTCCGCTTTCATTAACCTCAATATCAAGCTGCATTCAGAATTTCATTTTAAAAACATGAATGAAAATACTTTTTTTTTAGTTTTAAATTTTCATACGACACAATCCATTTGTTAGTTCGGTTTAGCGCTATGTACATTTTCGATTAATTTTTCTCGTGTAACTTTATCTTTATCATTCGTAGAGAAATGTCGAATACTAGAAAAGTTCGTAAAATTTAATTTTCTACAAATCTAGATTCTTTCGAAAATTGTCCAGCAGCCAGGAGATGAGTTTCTGTTCAGACTATAATAGTTAAGATTTTAGAATTCTCCGCTTTTATTAACCTCAATATCAAGCTGCATTCAAAATTTCATGTTGATATCATGAATGGAAATACTTTTTTTTTGAGTTTCAAATTTTCATACGACACAATCCATCCGTTAGTCCGGTTTAGCGCTATGTACATTGTCGATTAATTTTTTTCGTGTAACTTTTTCTTTATCATTCGTAGAGAAATGTCGAATACTAGAAAAGTTCTTTAAATTTAATTTTCTACAAATCTAGATTCTTTCGAAATTGGTCCAGCCGCCAGGAGATAAGTTCCTATTCGGACTATAATAGTTAAGATTTTAGAATTCTCCGCTTTTATTAACCTCAATATCAAGCTGCATTAAAAATTTCATGTTGATATCATGAATTAAAATCCTTTTTTTTTAGTTTTAAATTTTCATACGACACAATCCACTCGTTAGCTCGGTTAAGCGCTATGTACATTTTCGATTAATTTTTCTCGTGTAACTTTTCCTTTATCATTCGTAGAGAAATGTCGAATACTAGAAAAGTTCTTAAATTTAACTTTCTACAAATCTAGATTCTTTCGAAATTGGTTCAGCCACCAAGATATGAGTTTCTGTTCGGACTATAATAGTTAAGATTTTAGAATTCTCCGCTTTTACTTACCTCAATATCAAGCTGCATTCAAAATTTCAGTTTGATATCATGAATGGAAATGCTTTTTTTTTTATTTTTAAATTTTCATACGACGCAATCCATTCGTTAGTTCGGTTAAGCGCTGTTAACATTTTCGGTTAGTTTTTCTCGTGTAACTTTTTCTTTATCATGCGTAGAGAAATGTCGAAAAGTAGAAAAGTTCTTAAAATTTAATTTTCTACAAATCTAGATTCTTCTGAAATTGGTCCAGCTACCAGGAAATGAGTTTCTATTCGGACTATAATAGTTAGGGTTTTAGAATTCTCCGCTTTCATTAACCTCAATATCAAGCTGCATTCAGAATTTCATTTTAATAACATGAATGGAAATACTTTTTTTTTAGTTTTAAATTTTCATACGACACAATCCAATTCGGTTTAGCGCTATGCACATTTTCGATTAATTTTTCTCGTGTAACTTTTTCTGTATCATTCGTAGAAAAATGTCGAATACTAGAAAAGTTCGTAAAATTTAATTTTCTACAAATCTAGATTCTTTCGAAATTGGTCCAGCCACCAGGAAATGAGTTTCTATCCGTAATATAATAGTTAAGATTTTAGAATTCTCCGCTTTTATTAACCTCAATATCAAGCTGCATTCAAAATTTCATGTTGATATCATGAATGGAAATAATTTTATTGTTGAGTTTTAAATTTTCATAGGACACAATTCATTCATTAGTTCGGTTTAGCGCTATGAACATTTTCGGTTAATTTTTCTCGTGTAACTTTTTCTTTATCATGCGTAGAGAAATGTCGAATACTAGAAAAGTTCTTAAAATTTAATTTTCTACAAATCTAGATTCTTTCGAAAATTGTCCAGCAGCCAGGAGATGAGTTTCTGTTCGGACTATAATAGTTAAGATTTTAGAATTCTCCGCTTTTATTAACCTCAATATCAAGCTGCATTCAAAATTTCATGTTGATATCATGAATGGAAATACTTTTTTTTTAGTTTCAAATTTTCATACGACACAATCCATCCGTTAGTCCGGTTTAGCGCTATGTACATTTTCGATTAATTTTTTTCGTGTAACTTTTTCTTTATCATTCGTAGAGAAATGTCGAATACTAAAAAAGTTCTTTAAATTTAATTTTCTACAAATCTAGATTCTTTCGAAATTGGTCCAGCCGCCAGGAGATAAGTTCCTATTCGGACTATAATAGTTAAGATTTTAGAATTCTCCGCTTTTATTAACCTCAATATCAAGCTGCATTCAAAATTTCATGTTGATATCATGAATGGAAATACTTTTTTTTTTAGTTTTAAATTTTCATACGACACAGTCCATTCGTTAGCTCGGTTTAGCGCTATATAAATTTTCGATAAATTTTTCTCGTGTAACTTTTTCTTTGTCATTCGTAGAGAAATTTCTAATACTAGAAAAGTTCTTTAAATTTAATTTTCTACAAATCTAGATTCTTTCAAAATTGGTATAGCCGCCAGGAGATGAGTTTCTATTCGGACTATAATAGTTAAGATTTTAGAATTCTCCTCTTTTATTATCTTCAATATCAAGCTGCATTCAAAATTTCATGTTGATATCATGAATGGAAATACTTTTTTTGAGTTTTAAATTTAAATACGACTACGACACAATCCATTCGTTAGTTCGGTTTAGCGCTATGTACATTTTCGATTAATTTTTCTCGTGTAACTTTTTCTTTATCATTCGTAGAGAAATGTCGAATATGAGAAAAGTTCTTAAAATTTAATTTTCTACAAATCTAGATTCTTTCGAAATTTTTCAGCCACCAGGAGATGAGTTTCTATTCGGACTATAATAGTTAAGATTTTAGAATTCGCCGTTTTTATTAACCCCAATATCAAGCTGTATTCAAAATTTCATGTTGATATCATGAATGGAAATAATTTTTTTTTTAGTTTTAAATTTTCATAAGACACAATCCACTCGTTAGTTCGGTTTAGCGCTATGTACATTTTCGATTACTATTTCTCGTGTAACTTTTTCTTTATCATTCGTAGGGAAATGTCGAATACTAGGAAAGTTCTTAAAGTTTAATTTTCTACAAATCTAGATTCTTTCGAAATTGGCCAGCCACCAGCAGATGAGTTTCTATTCGGACTATAATAGTTAAGATTTTAGAATTCTCCGCTTTTATTAACCTCAATATCAAGCTGCATTCAAAATTTCATGTTGATATCATGAATGGAAATACTTTTTTTTTGAGTTTTAAATTTTCATACGACTACGACACAATCCATTCGTTAGTTCGGTTTAGCGCTATGTTTATTTGCGATTATTTTTTCTCGTGTAACTTTTTCTCGTGTAACTTCTGGGAATGTTCATAAAATTTAATTTTCTACAAATCTAGATTCTTTCGAAATTGGCTAGCCACCACGAGATGAGTTTCTATTCGGACAATAGTAGTTAAGATTTTAGAATTCTCCGCTTTTATTTACACCAATATCAAGCTGCATTCAAAACATCATGTTGATATAATGAATGGAAATATTATTTTTTTGAGTTTTAAATTTTCATACGACACAATTCATTCGTTAGTTCGGTTTAGCACTATGTTCATTTTCGATAAATTTTTCTCTTGTAACTTTTTCTTTATCATTCGTAGAGAAATGTCCAATACTAGAAAATTTCTTAAAATTTAATTTTCTACAAATCTAGATTCTTTCGAAATTGGTCCAGCCGCCAGAAGATGAGTTCCTATTCGGACTATAATAGTTAAGATTTTAGAATTCTCCGCTTTTATTAACCTCAATATCAAGCTGCAATCAAAATTTCATATTGATATCATGAATGGAAATACTTTTTTTTTGAGTTTTAAATTTTAATACGACACAATCCATTCGTAAGTTCGGTTTAGCGCTATGTACATTTTCGATTAATTTTTCTCGTGTAACTTTTTCTTAATCATTCGTAGAGAAATGTCGAATACTAAAAAATTTTTTATAATTTAATTTTCTACAAATCTAGATTCTTTCGAAATTGGTTCAGCTGCCAGGAAATGAGTTTCTATTCTAACTATAATAGTTAAGATTTTAGAATTCTCCGCTTTTACTTACCTCAATATAAATCTGCATTCAAAATTTCATGTTGATATCATGAATGGAAATAGTTTTTTTTTGATTTTTAAATTTTCATACGACACAATCCATTCGTTAGTTCGGTTTAGCGCGATGTACATTTTTGATTAATATTTCTGGTGTAACTTTTTCTTTATCATTCGTAGAGAAATGTCGAATACTAGGAAAGTTCTTAAAATTTAATTTTCTACAAATCTAGTTTCTTTTGAAAGTGGTCTAGCCGCTAGAACATGAGTTTCTATTCGGACTATATAGTTAAGATTTTAGAATTCTCCGCTTTTATTAACTTCAATATCAAGCTGCATTCAAAATTTCATGTTGATATCATGAATGGAAATACTTTTTTTTTAGTTTTAAATTTTCATACGACACAATCCATTCTTAAGTTCGGTTTAGCGCTATGTACATATTCGATTAATTTTCCTCGTGTAACTTTTTCTTTATCATTCGTAGAGAAATTTCAAAAACTAGGAAGGTTCATAAAATTTAATTTTCTTCAAATCTAGATTCTTTCGAAATTGGTCTATCGGCCAGGAGATGAGTTTCTATTCGGACTATAACAGTTAAGATTTAAAAATTATCCGCTTTTATTAACCTCAATATCAAGCAGCATTCAAAATTTCATGTTGATATCATGAAAGGAAATACTTTTTTTTTGAGTTTTAAATTATCATACGACACAATCCATTCGTTAGTTCGGTTTAGCGATATGTACATTTTCGATTAAAGAAATACTTTTTTTTGAGTCTTAAATTTTCATACGACACAATCCATTCGTTACTACGGTTTAGCGCTATGTACATTTTCGATTAATTTTTCTCGTGTTACTTTTTCTTTATTACTCGTAGAGAAATGTCGAATACTAGAAAAGTTCTTAAAATTTAATTTTCTACAAATCTAGGTTCTTTCGAAATTGGTCCAGCTACCAGGAGATGAGTTTCTATTCGGACTATAATAGTTAAGATTCTAGAATTCTCCGCTTTTATTAACCTCAATATCAAGCTGCATTCAAAATTTCATGTTGATATCATGAATGGAAATACTTTTTTTTGAGTTTTAAATTTTCATACGACACAATACATTCGTTAGCTAGGTTTAGCGCTATGTACATTTTTGATTAATTTTTCTCGTGTAACTTTATCTTTATCATTCGTAGAGAAATGTCGAATACTAGAAAAGTTCTTAAAATTTAATTTTCTACAAATCCAGATTCTTTCGAAATTGGTCCAGCCGCCACGAGATGAGTTTCTATTCGGAATATAATAGTTACGATTTTAGAATTCTCCGCTTTTATTAACCTCAATATCAAAGTGCATTCAAAATTTCATGTTGATATCATGAATAGAAATACTTTTTTTTTGAGTTTTAAATTTTCATACGACTACGACACAATCCATTCGTTAGTTCGGTTTAGCGCTATGTACATTTTCGATTATTTTTTCTCGTGTAACTTTTTCTTTATCATTCGTAGAGAAATCTAAACAACTAAGAAAGTTCTTAAAATTTAATTTTCTACAAATCTAGATTCTTTCGAAATTGGTCCAGCCGTCAGGAGATGAGTTTTTATTCGGACTATAATAGTTAAGATTTTAGAATTCTCCGCTTTTATGAACCCTAATATCAAGCTGCATTCAAAATTTCATGTTGATATCAACAATTTCAATTAATATTTCTCATGTAACGTTTTCTTTATCATTCGTAGAGAAATGTCGAATACTAGGAAAGTTAGGAAGGAAATGAGTTTCTATTCGGACTATAATAGTTAAGATTTTAGAATTCTCCGCTTTTATTAACCTCAATATCAAGCTGCATTCAAAATTTCATGTTGATATAATGAATTAAAATCCTTTTTTTTAGTTTTAAATTTTCATACGACCCAATCTACTCGTTAGTTCGGTTTAACGCTATGTACATTTTCGATTAGTTTTTCTCGTGTAACTTTTTCTTTATCATTCGTAGAGAAATGTCGAATACTAGAAAATTTCTTAAAATTTAATTTTCTTCAAATCTAGATTCTTTCGAAATTGGTTCAGCGTCCAGGATATGAGTTTCTATTCGGACTATAATAGTTAAGATTTTAAAATTCTCCGCTTTTACTAACCTCAATATCAAGCTGCATTCAAAATTTCATGTTGATATCATGAATGGAAATGCTTTTTTTTTTTAGTTTTAAATTTTCATACGACACAATCCATTCGTTAGTTTGGTTAAGCGCTATGTACATTTTCGATTATTTTTTCTCGTGTAACTTTTTCTTTATCATTCGTAGAGAAATGTCGAATACGAGAAAAGTTCTTAAAATTTATTTTTCTACAAGTCTAGATTCTTTCGAAAATTGTCCAGCAGCCAGGAGATGAGTTTCTGTTCGGACTATAATAGTTAAGATTTTAGAATTCTCCGCTTTTATTAACCTCAATATCAAGCTGCATTAAAAATTTCATGTTGATATCATGAATTAAAATCCTTTTTTTTTAGTTTTAAATTTTCATACGACAAAATCCACTCGTTAGTTCGGTTAAGCGCTATGTACATTTTCGATTAATTTTTCTCGTGTAACTTTTCCTTTATCATTCGTAGAGAAATGTCGAATACTAGAAAAGTTCTTAAATTTAACTTTCTACAAATCTAGATTCTTTCGAAATTGGTTCAGCCACCAAGATATGAGTTTCTGTTCGGACTATAATAGTTAAGATTTTAGAATTCTCCGCTTTTACTTACCTCAATATCAAGCTGCATTCAAAATTTCAGTTTGATATCATGAATGGAAATGCTTTTTTTTTTATTTTTAAATTTTCATACGACGCAATCCATTCGTTAGTTCGGTTAAGCGCTGTTAACATTTTCGGTTAGTTTTTCTCGTGTAACTTTTTCTTTATCATGCGTAGAGAAATGTCGAAAAGTAGAAAAGTTCTTAAAATTTAATTTTCTACAAATCTAGATTCTTCTGAAATTGGTCCAGCTACCAGGAGATGAGTTTCTATTCGGACTATAAAAGTTAGGGTTTTAGAATTCTCCGCTTTCATTAACCTCAATATCAAGCTGCATTCAGAATTTCATTTTAATAACATGAATGGAAATACTTTTTTTTTAGTTTTAAATTTTCATACGACACAATCCAATTCGGTTTAGCGCTATGCACATTTTCGATTAATTTTTCTCGTGTATTTTTTTCTTTATCATTCGTAGAAAAATGTCGAAAACGAGAAAAGTTCGTAAAATTTAATTTTCTACAAATCTAGATTCTTTTGAAATTGGTCCAGCCACCAGGAAATGAGTTTCTATCCGTAATATAATAGTTAAGATTTTAGAATTCTCCGCTTTTATTAACCTCAATATCAAGCTGCATTCAAAATTTCATGTTGATATCATGAATGGAAATAATTTTATTGTTGAGTTTTAAATTTTCATAGGACACAATTCATTCATTAGTTCGGTTTAGCGCTATGAACATTTTCGGTTAATTTTTCTCGTGTAACTTTTTCTTTATCATGCGTAGAGAAATGTCGAATACTAGAAAAGTTCTTAAAATTTAATTTTCTACAAATCTAGATTCTTTCGAAAATTGTCCAGCAGCCAGGAGATGAGTTTCTGTTCGGACTATAATAGTTAAGATTTTAGAATTCTCCGCTTTTATTAACCTCAATATCAAGCTGCATTCAAAATTTCATGTTGATATCATGAATGGAAATACTTTTTTTTTGAGTTTCAAATTTTCATACGACACAATCCATCCGTTAGTCCGGTTTAGCGCTATGTACATTTTCGATTAATTTTTTTCGTGTAACTTTTTCTTTATCATTCGTAGAGAAATGTCGAATACTAGAAAAGTTCTTTAAATTTAATTTTTTACAAATCTAGATTCTTTCGAAATTGGTCCAGCCGCCAGGAGATAAGTTCCTATTCGGACTATAATAGTTAAGATTTTAGAATTCTCCGCTTTTATTAACCTCAATATCAAGCTGCATTCAAAATTTCATGTTGATATCATGAATGGAAATACTTTTTTTGTTTAGTTTTAAATTTTCATACGACACAATCCATTTATTAGTTCGGTTTAGCGCTATGTACATTTTCGATTAATTTTTCTTGTGTAACTTTTTCTTTATCATTCGTAGAGAAATGTCGAATACTAGAAAAGTTCTTAAAATTTAATTTTCTACAAATCTAGATTCTTTCGAAATTGGCCAGCCACCAGGAGATGAGTTTTTATTCGGAATATAATAGTTAAGATTTTAGAATTCTGCGCTTTTACTTACTTCAATATCAAGCTGCATTCAAAATTTCATGTTGATATCATGAATGGAAATACTTTTTTTTTTAGTTTTAAATTTTCATACGACACAATCCATTCGTTAGCTCGGTTTAGCGCTATATAAATTTTCGATAAATTTTTCTCGTGTAACTTTTTCTTTATCATTCGTAGAGAAATTTCTAATACTAGAAAAGTTCTTTAAATTTAATTTTCTACAAATCTAGATTCTTTTAAAATTGGTCCAGCCGCCAGGAGATGAGTTTCTATTCGGACTATAATAGTTAAGATTTTAGAATTCTCCTCTTTTATTATCTTCAATATCAAGCTGCATTCAAAATTTCATGTTGATATCATGAATGGAAATACTTTTTTTGAGTTTTAAATTTAAATACGACTACGACACAATCCATTCGTTAGTTCGATTTAGCGCTATGTACATTTTCGATTAATTTTTCTCGTGTAACTTTTTCTTTATCATTCGTAGAGAAATGTCAAAAACTAAGAAAGTTCTTAAAATTTAATTTTCTACAAATCTAGATTCTTTCGAAATTTTTCAGCCACCAGGAGATGAGTTTCTATTCGGACTATAATAGTTAAGATTTTAGAATTCGCCGTTTTAATTAACCCCAATATCAAGCTGTATTCAAAATTTCATGTTGATATCATGAATGGAAATAATTTTTTTTTTAGTTTTAAATTTTCATACGACACAATCCACTCGTTAGTTCGGTTTAGCGCTATGTACATTTTCGATTACTATTTCTCGTGTAACTTTTTCTTTATCATTCGTAGGGAAATGTCGAATACTAGGAAAGTTCTTAAAGTTTAATTTTCTACAAATCTAGATTCTTTCGAAATTGGCCAGCCACCAGCAGATGAGTTTCTATTCGGACTATAATAGTTAAGATTTTAGAATTCTCCGCTTTTATTAACCTCAATATCAAGCTGCATTCAAAATTTCATGTTGATATCATGAATGGAAATACTTTTTTTTTGAGTTTTAAATTTTCATACGACTACGACACAATCCATTCGTTAGTTCGGTTTAGCGCTATGTTTATTTACGATTATTTTTTCTCGTGCAACTTTTTCTCGTGTAACTTCTGGGAAGGTTCATAAAATTTAATTTTCTACAAATCTAGATTCTTTCGAAATTGGCTAGCCACCACGAGATGAGTTTCTATTCGGACAATAGTAGTTAAGATTTTAGAATTCTCCGCTTTTATTTACACCAATATCAAGCTGCATTCAAAACATCATATTGATATAATGAATGGAAATATTATTTTTTTGAGTTTTAAATTTTCATACGACACAATTCATTCGTTAGTTCGGTTTAGCACTATGTTCATTTTCGATAAATTTTTCTCGTGTAACTTTTTCTTTATCATTCGTAGAGAAATGTCCAATACTAGAAAATTTCTTAAAATTTAATTTTCTACAAATCTAGATTCTTTCGAAATTGGTCCAGCCGCCAGAAGATGAGTTCCTATTCGGACTATAATAGTTAAGATTTTAGAATTCTCCGCTTTTATTAACCTCAATATCAAGCTGCATTCAAAATTTCATATTGATATCATGAATGGAAATACTTTTTTTTTGAGTTTTAAATTTTAATACGATACAATCCATTCGTAAGTTCGGTTTAGCGCTATTTACATTTTCGATTAATTTTTCTCGTGTAACTTTTTCTTAATCATTCGTAGAGAAATGTCGAGTACTAGAAAATTTTTTATAATTTAATTTTCTACAAATCTAGATTCTTTCGAAATTGGTTCAGCCGCCAGGAAATGAGTTTCTATTCTAACTATAATAGTTAAGATTTTAGAATTCTCCGCTTTTACTTACCTCAATATAAATCTGCATTCAAAATTTCATGTTGATATCATGAATGGAAATAGTTTTTTTTTGATTTTTAAATTTTCCTACGACACAATCCATTCGTTAGTTCGGTTTAGCGCGATGAACATTTTTGATTAATATTTCTGGTGTAACTTTTTCTTTATCATTCGTTGAGAAATGTCGAATACTACAAAAGTTCTTAAAATTTAATTTTCTACAAATCTTGATTCTTTTGAAAGTGGTCTAGCCGCTAGAACATGAGTTTCTATTCGGACTATATAGTTAAGATTTTAGAATTCTCCGCTTTTATTAACTTCAATATCAAGCTGCATTCAAAATTTCATGTTGATATCATGAATGGAAATACTTTTTTTTTAGTTTTAAATTTTCATACGACACAATCCATTCTTAAGTTCGGTTGAGCGCTATGTACATATTCGATTAATTTTCCTCGTGTAACTTTTTCTTTATCATTCGTAGAGAAATTTCAAAAACTAGGAAGGTTCATAAAATTTAATTTTCTTCAAATCTAGATTCTTTCGAAATTGGTCTATCGGCCAGGAGATGAGTTTCTATTCGGACTATAACAGTTAAGATTTAAAAATTATCCGCTTTTATTAACCTCAATATCAAGCAGCATTCAAAATTTCATGTTGATATCATGAATGGAAATACTTTTTTTTTGAGTTTTAAATTATCATACGACACAATCCATTCGTTAGTTCGGTTTAGCGCTATGTACATTTTCGATTAAAGAAATACTTTTTTTTGAGTCTTAAATTTTCATACGACACAATCCATTCGTTACTACGGTTTAGCGCTATGTACATTTTCGATTAATTTTTCTCGTGTTACTTTTTCTTTATTATTCGTAGAGAAATGTCGAATACTACAAAAGTTCTTAAAATTTAATTTTCTACAAATCTAGGTTCTTTCGAAATTGGTCCAGCTACCAGGAGATGAGTTTCTATTCGGACTATAATAGTTAAGATTCTAGAATTCTCCGCTTTTATTAACCTCAATATCAAGCTGCATTCAAAATTTCATGTTGATATCATGAATGGAAATACTTTTTTTTGAGTTTTAAATTTTCATACGACACAATACATTCGTTAGCTAGGTTAAGCGCTATGTACATTTTTGATTAATTTTTCTCGTGTAACTTTATCTTTATCATTCGTAGAGAAATGTCGAATACTAGAAAAGTTCTTAAAATTTAATTTTCTACAAATCCAGATTCTTTCGAAATTGGTCCAGCCGCCAGGAGATGAGTTTCTATTCGGAATATAATAGTTAAGATTTTAGAATTCTCCGCTTTTATTAACCTCAATATCAAAGTGCATTCAAAATTTCATGTTGATATCATGAATAGAAATACTTTTTTTTTGAGTTTTAAATTTTCATACGACTACGACACAATCCATTCGTTAGTTCGGTTTAGCGCTATGTATATTTTCGATTATTTTTTCTCGTGTAACTTTTTCTTTATCATTCGTAGAGAAATCTAAACAACTAAGAAAGTTCTTAAAATTTAATTTTCTACAAATCTAGATTCTTTCGAAATTGGTCCAGCCGTCAGGAGATGAGTTTCTATTCGGACTATAATAGTTAAGATTTTAGAATTCTCCGCTTTTATGAACCCTAATATCAAGCTGCATTCAAAATTTCATGTTGATATCAACAATTTCAATTAATATTTCTCATGTAACGTTTTCTTTATCATTCGTAGAGAAATGTCGAATACTAGGAAAGTTAGGAAGGAAATGAGTTTCTATTCGGACTATAATAGTTAAGATTTTAGAGTTCTTCGCTTTTATTAACCTCAATATCAAGCTGCATTCAAAATTTCATGTTGATATCATGAATGGAAATACTTTTTTTTTGAGTTTTAAATTTTCATACGACACAATCCATTCGTTAGTTCGGTTTAGCACTATGTACATTTTCGATTAATTTTTCTTGTGTAACTTTTTCTTTATCATTCGTAGAGAAATGTCGAATACTAGAAAAGTTCTTAAAATTTAATTTTCTACAAATCTAGATTCTTTCGAAATTGGTCCAGCCGCCAGTAGGTGAGTTTCTATTCGGACTATAATAGTTAAGATTTTAGAATTCTCCGCTTTTATTAACCTCAATATCAAGCTGCATTCAAAATTTCATGTTGATATAATGAATTAAAATCCTTTTTTTTAGTTTTAAATTTTCATACGACCCAATCCACTCGTTAGTTCGGTTTAACGCTATGTACATTTTCGATTAGTTTTTCTCGTGTAACTTTTTCTTTATCATTCGTAGAGAAATGTCGAATACTAGAAAATTTCTTAAAATTTAATTTTCTACAAATCTAGATTCTTTCGAAATTGGTTCAGCGACCAGGATATGAGTTTCTATTCGGACTATAATAGTTAAGATTTTAGAATTCTCCGCTTTTACTAACCTCAATATCAAGCTGCATTAAAAATTTCATGTTGATATCATGAATGGAAATGCTTTTTTTTTTGAGTTTTAAATTTTCATACGACGCAATCCATTCGTTAGTTCGGTTAAGCGCTATGTACATTTTCGGTTAATTTTTCTGGTGTAACTTTTTCTTTATAATGCGTAGAGAAATGTCGAATACTAGAAAAGTTCTTAAAATTTAATTTTCTACAAATCTAGATTCTTTTGAAATTGGTCCAGCCACCAGGAGATGAGTTTCTATTCGGACTATAATAGTTAAGATTTTAGAATTCTCCGCTTTCATTAACCTTAATATCAAGCTGCCTTCAGAATTTCATTTTATTAACAAGAATGGAAATACTTTTTTTTTAGTTTTAAATTTTCATACGACACAATCCATTCGTTAGTTTGGTTAAGCGCTATCTACATTTTCGATTATTTTTTCTCGTGTAACTTTTTCTTTATCATTCGTAGAGAAATGTCGAATACGAGAAAAGTTCTTAAAATTTATTTTTCTACAAGTCTAGATTCTTTCGAAAATTGTCCAGCAGCCAGGAGATGAGTTTCTGTTCGGACTATAATAGTTAAGATTTTAGAATTCTCCGCTTTTATTAACCTCAATATCAAGCTGCATTCAAAATTTCATGTTGATATCATGAATGGAAATACTTTTTCTTTGAGTTTCAAATTTTCATACGACACAATCCATCCGTTAGTCCGGTTTAGCGCTATGTACATTTTCGATTAATTTTTTTCGTGTAACTTTTTCTTTATCATTCGTAGAGAAATGTCGAATACTAGAAAAGTTCTTTAAATTTAATTTTCTACAAATCTAGATTCTTTCGAAATTGGTCCAGTTGCCAGGAGATAAGTTCCTATTCGGACTATAATAGTTAAGATTTTAGAATTCTCCGCTTTTATTAACCTCAATATCAAGCTGCATTCAAAATTTCATGTTGATATCATGAATGGAAATACTTTTTTTGTTGAGTTTTAAATTTTCATTCGACAATTTTTCTCGTGTAACTTTTGCTTTATCATTCGTAGAGAAATTTCTAATACTAGAAAAGTTCTTAAAATTTAATTTTCTACAAATCTAGATTCTTTCAAAATTGGTCCAGCCGCCAGGAGATGAGTTTCTATTCGGACTATAATAGTTAAGATTTTAGAATTCTCCTCTTTTATTATCTTCAATATCAAGCTGCATTCAAAATTTCATGTTGATATCATGAATGGAAATACTTTTTTTTGAGTTTTAAATTTAAATACGACTACGACACAATCCATTCGTTAGTTCGATTTAGCGCTATGTACATTTTCGATTAATTTTTCTCGTGTAACTTTTTCTTTATCATTCGTAGAGAAATGTCAAAAACTAAGAAAGTTCTTAAAATTTAATTTTCTACAAATCTAGATTCTTTCGAGAATCTAGATTCTTTTCAGCCACCAGGAGATGAGTTTCTATTCGGACTATAATAGTTAAGATTTTAGAATTCGCCGTTTTTATTAACCCCAATATCAAGCTGCATTCAAAATTTCATGTTGATATCATGAATGGAAATAATTTTTTTTTTAGTTTTAAATTTTCATAAGACACAATCCACTCGTTAGTTCGGTTTAGCGCTATGTACATTTTCGATTAATATTTCTCGTGTAACTTTTTCTTTATCATTCGTAGGGAAATGTCGAATACTAGGAAAGTTCTTAAAGTTTAATTTTCTACAAATCTAGATTCTTTCGAAATTGGCCAGCCACCAGCAGATGAGTTTCTATTCGGACTATAATAGTTAAGATTTTAGAATTCTCCGCTTTTATTAACCTCAATATCAAGCTGCATTCAAAATTTCATGTTGATATCATGAATGGAAATACTTTTTTTTTGAGTTTTAAATTTTCATACGACTACGACACAATCCATTCGTTAGTTCGGTTTAGCGCTATGTACATTTGCGATTATTTTTTCTCGTGTAACTTTTTCTTTATCATTCGTAGAGAAATGTCAAATACTAGGAAGGTTCATAAAATTTAATTTTCTACAAATCTAGATTCTTTCGAAATTGGCTAGCCACCACGAGATGAGTTTCTATTCGGACAATAGTAGTTAAGATTTTAGAATTCTCCGCTTTTATTTACACCAATATCAAGCTGCATTCAAAACATCATATTGATATAATGAATGGAAATATTATTTTTTTGAGTTTTAAATTTTCATACGACACAATTCATTCGTTAGTTCGGTTTAGCACTATGTTCATTTTCGATAAATTTTTCTCGTGTAACTTTTTCTTAATCATTCGTAGAGAAATGTCCAATACTAGAAAATTTCTTAAAATTTAATTTTCTACAAATCTAGATTCTTTCGAAATTGGTCCAGCCGCCAGAAGATGAGTTCCTATTCGGACTATAATAGTTAAGATTTTAGAATTCTCCGCTTTTATTAACCTCAATATCAAGCTGCATTCAAAATTTCATATTGATATCATGAATGGAAATACTTTTTTTTTGAGTTTTAAATTTTAATACGATACAATCCATTCGTAAGTTCGGTTTAGCGCTATGTACATTTTCGATTAATTTTTCTCGTGTAACTTTTTCTTAATCATTCGTAGAGAAATGTCGAATACTAGAAAATTTTTTATAATTAAATTTTCTACAAATCTAGATTCTTTCGAAATTGGTTCAGCCGCCAGGAAATGAGTTTCTATTCTAACTATAATAGTTAAGATTTTAGAATTCTCCGCTTTTATTAACCTCAATATAAAGCTGCATTCAAAATTTCATGTTGATATCATGAATGGAAATAGTTTTATTTTGATTTTTAAATTTTCATACGACACAATCCATTCGTTAGTTCGGTTTAGCGCGATGTACATTTTTGATTAATATTTCTGGTGTAACTTTCTCTTTATCATTCGTTGAGAAATGTCGAATACTACAAAAGTTCTTAAAATTTAATTTTCTACAAATCTAGATTCTTTTGAAAGTGGTCTAGCGGCTAGAACATGAGTTTCTATTCGGACTATATAGTTAAGATTTTAGAATTCTCCGCTTTTATTAACTTCAATATCAAGCTGCATTCAAAATTTCATGTTGATATCATGAATGGAAATACTTTTTTTTTAGTTTTAAATTTTCATACGACACAATCCATTCTTAAGTTCAGTTAAGCGATATGTACATATTCGATTAATTTTTCTCGTGTAACTTTTTCTTTATCATTCGTAGAGAAATTTCAAAAACTAGGAAGGTTCATAAAATTTAATTTTCTTCAAATCTAGATTCTTTCGAAATTGGTCTATCGGCCAGGAGATGAGTTTCTATTCGGACTATAACAGTTAAGATTAAAAAATTTTTCGCTTTTATTAACATCAATATCAAGCAGCATTCAAAATTTCATGTTGATATCATGAATGGAAATACTTTTTTTTTGAGTTTTAAATTATCATACGACACAATCCATTCGTTAGTTCGGTTTAGCGATATGTACATTTTCGATTAAAGAAATACTTTTTTTTGAGTTTTAAATTTTCATACGACACAATCCATTCGTTACTACGGTTTAGCGCTATGTACATTTTCGATTAATTTTTCTAGTGTTACTTTTTCTTTATTATTCGTAGAGAAATGTCGAATACTAGAAAAGTTCTTAAAATTTAATTTTCTACAAATCTAGGTTCTTTCGAAATTGGTCCAGCTACCAGGAGATGAGTTTCTATTCGGACTATAATAGTTAAGATTCTAGAATTCTCCGCTTTTATTAACCTCAATATCAAGCTGCATTCAAAATTTCATGTTGATATCATGAATGGAAATACTTTTTTTTGAGTTTTAAATTTTCATACGACACAATACATTCGTTAGCTCGGTTTAGCGCTATGTACATTTTCGATTAATTTTTCTCGTGTAACTTTATCTTTATCATTCGTAGAGAAATGTCGAATACTAGAAAAGTTCTTAAAATTTAATTTTCTACAAATCCAGATTCTTTCGAAATTGGTCCAGCCGCCAGGAGATGAGTTTCTATTCGGAATATAATAGTTAAGATTTTAGAATTTTTCGCTTTTATTAACCTCAATATCAAGCTGCATTCAAAATTTCATGTTGATATCATGAATAGAAATACTTTTTTTTTGAGTTTTAAATTTTCATACGACTACGACACAATCCATTCGTTAGTTCGGTTTAGCGCTATGTACATTTTCGATTATTTTTTCTCGTGTAACTTTTTCTTTATCATTCGTAGAGAAATCTAAACAACTAAGAAAGTTCTAAAAATTTAATTTTCTACAAATCTAGATTCTTTCGAAATTGGTCCAGCCGTCAGGAGATGAGTTTCTATTCGGACTATAATAGTTAAGATTTTAGAATTCTCCGCTTTTATGAACCCCAATATCAAGCTGCATTCAAAATTTCATGTTGATATCAACAATTTCAATTAATATTTCTCATGTAACGTTTTCTTTATCATTCGTAGAGAAATGTCGAATACTAGGAAAGTTAGGAAGGAAATGAGTTTCTATTCGGACTATAATAGTTAAGATTTTAGAATTCTCCGCTTTTATTAACCTCAATATCAAGCTGCATTCAAAATTTCATGTTGATATAATGAATTATAATCCTTTTTTTTAGTTTTAAATTTTCATACGACCCAATCCACTCGTTAGTTCGGTTTAACGCTATGTACATTTTCGATTAGTTTTTCTCGTGTAACTTTTTCTTTATCATTCGTAGAGAAATGTCGAATACTAGAAAACTTCTTAAAATTTAATTTTCTACAAATCTAGATTCTTTCGAAATTGGTTCAGCGACCAGGATATGAGTTTCTATTCGGACTATAATAGTTAAGATTTTAGAATTCTCCGCTTTTACTAACCTCAATATCAAGCTGCATTCAAAATTTCATGTTAATATCATGAATGGAAATGCTTTTTTTTTGAGATTTAAATTTTCATACGACGCAATCCATTCGTTAGTTTGGTTAAGCGCTATGTACATTTTCGGTTAATTTTTCTGGTGTAACTTTTTCTTTATAATGCGTAGAGAAATGTCGAATACTAGAAAATTTCTTAAAATTTAATTTTCTACAAATCTAGATTCTTTTGAAATTGGTCCAGCCACCAGGAGATGAGTTTCTATTCGGACTATAATAGTTAAGATTTTAGAATTCTCCGCTTTCATTAACCTCAATATCAAGCTGCCTTCAGAATTTCATTTTAATAACATGAATGGAAATACTTTTTTTTTAGTTTTAAATTTTCATACGACACAATCCATTCGTTAGTTCGGTTTAGCGCTATGTACATTTTCGATTAATTTTTCTCGTGTAACTTTTTCTTAATCATTCGAAGAGAAATGTCGAATACGAGAAAAGTTCTTAAAATTTATTTTTCTACAAGTCTAGATTCTTTCGAAAATTGTCCAGCAGCCAGGAGATGAGTTTCTGTTCGGACTATAATAGTTAAGATTTTAGAATTCTCCGCTTTTATTAACCTCAATATCAAGCTGCATTCAAAATTTCATGTTGATATCATGAATGGAAATACTTTTTTTTTGAGTTTCAAATTTTCATACGACACAATCCATCCGTTAGTCCGGTTTAGCGCTATGTACATTTTCGATTAATTTTTTTCGTTTAACTTTTTCTTTATCATTCGTAGAGAAATGTCGAATACTAGAAAAGTTCTTTAAATTTAATTTTCTACAAATCTAGATTCTTTCGAAATTGGTCCAGCCGCCAGGAGATAAGTTCCTATTCGGACAATAATATTTAAGATTTTAGAATTCTCCGCTTTTATTAACCTCAATATCAAGCTGCATTAAAAATTTCATGTTGATATCATCATTTAAAATCCTTTTTTTTTAGTTTTAAATTTTCATACGACACAATCCATTCGTTAGTTTGGTTTAGCGCTATGTACATTTTCGATTAATTTTTCTCGTGTAACTTTTTCTTTATCATTCGTAGAGAAATGTCGAATACTAGAAAACTTCTTAAAATTTAATTTTCTACAAATCTAGATTCTTTCGAAATTGGTTCAGCCACCACGATATGAGTTTCTATTCGGACTATAATAGTTAAGATTTTAGAATTCTTCGCTTTTACTAACCTCAATATCAAGCTGCATTCAAAATTTCATGTTAATATCATGAATGGAAATGCTTTATTTTTTGAGTTTCAAATTTCATAAGACGCAATCCATTCGTTAGTTCGGTTAAGCGCTATTAACATTTTTGGTTAATTTTTCTCGTGTAACTTTTTCTTAATCATGCGTAGAGAAATGTCGAATAGTAGAAAAGTTCTTAAAATTTAATTTTCTACAAATCTAGATTCTTCTGAAATTGGTCCAGCCACCAGGTGATGAGTTTCTATTCGGACTATAATAGTTAAGATTTTAGAATTCTCCGCTTTCATTAACCTCAATATCAAGCTGAATTCAGAATTTCATTTTAATAACATGAATGGAAATACTTTTTTTTTAGTTTTAAATTTTCATACGACACAATCCAATTCGGTTTAGCGCTATGCACATTTTCGATTAATTTTTCTCGTGTAACTTTTTCTTTATCATTCGTAGAGAAATGTCGAATACTAGAAAAGTTCGTAAAATTTAATTTTCTACAAATCTAGATTCTTTCGAAATTGGTCTAGCCACCAGGAGATAAGTTTCTATCCGTAATATAATAGTTAAGATTTTAGAATTCTCCGCTTTTATTAACCTCAATATCAAGCTGCATTCAAAATTTCATGTTGATATCATGAATGGAAATACTTTTTTTGTTGAGTTTTAAATTTTCATACGACACAATTCATTCATTAGTTCGGTTAAGCGCTATGAACATTTTCGGTTAATTTTTCTCGTGTAACTTTTTCTTTATCATACGTAAAGAAATGTCGAATACTAGAAAAGTTCTTAAAATTTAATTTTCTACAAATCTAGATTCTTTCGAAATTGGTCCAGCCACCAGAAGATGAGTTTCTATTCGTAATATAATAGTTAGGATTTTAGATTTCTCCGCTTTTATTAACCTCAATATCAAGCTGCATTCAAAATTTCATGTTGATATCATGAATGCAAATACTTTTTTTGTTGAGTTTTAAATTTTCATACGACACAATCCATTCATTAGTTCGGTTTAGCGCTATGTACATTTTCGATTAATTTTTCTTGTGTAACTTTTTCTTTATCATTCGTAGAGAAATGTCGAATACTAGAAAAGTTCTTAAAATTTAATTTTCTACAAATCTAGATTCTTTCGAAATTGGCCAGCCACCAGGAGATGAGTTTCTATTCGGAATATAATAGTTAAGATTTTAGAATTCTCCGCTTTTATTAACCTCAATATTAAGCTGCATTCAAAATTTCATGTTGATATCATGAATGGAAATACTTTTTTTTTTGAGTTTTAAATTTTCATACGACACAATCCATTCGTTAGTTCGGTTAAGCGCTATGTACATTATCGATTAATTTTTCTCGTGTAACTTTTTCTTTATCATTCGTAGGGAATTGTCGAATACTAGAAAAGTTCTTAAAATTTAATTTTCTACAAATCTAGATTCATTCGAAATTGGTCCAGCCACCAGGAGATGAGTTTCTATTCGGACTATAATAGTTAAGATTCTAGAATAATCCACTTTTATTAACCTCAATATCAAGCTGCATTCAAAATTTCATTTTGATAACATGAATGGAAATACTTTTTTTTTAGTTTTAAATTTTCATACGACACAATCCAATTCGGTTTAGCGCTATGCACATTTTCGATTAATTTTTCTCGTGTAACTTTTTCTTTATCATTCGTAGAGAAATGTCGAATACTAGAAAAGTTCGTAAAATTTAATTTTCTACAAATCTAGATTCTTTCGAAATTGGTCTAGCCACCAGGAGATAAGTTTCTATCCGTAATATAATAGTTAAGATTTTAGAATTCTCCGCTTTTATTAACCTCAATATCAAGCTGCATTCAAAATTTCATGTTGATATCATGAATGGAAATACTTTTTTTGTTGAGTTTTAAATTTTCATACGACACAATTCATTCATTAGTTCGGTTAAGCGCTATGAACATTTTCGGTTAATTTTTCTCGTGTAACTTTTTCTTTATCATACGTAAAGAAATGTCGAATACTAGAAAAGTTCTTAAAATTTAATTTTCTACAAATCTAGATTCTTTCGAAATTGGTCCAGCCACCAGAAGATGAGTTTCTATTCGTAATATAATAGTTAGGATTTTAGATTTCTCCGCTTTTATTAACCTCAATATCAAGCTGCATTCAAAATTTCATGTTGATATCATGAATGCAAATACTTTTTTTGTTGAGTTTTAAATTTTCATACGACACAATCCATTCATTAGTTCGGTTTAGCGCTATGTACATTTTCGATTAATTTTTCTTGTGTAACTTTTTCTTTATCATTCGTAGAGAAATGTCGAATACTAGAAAAGTTCTTAAAATTTAATTTTCTACAAATCTAGATTCTTTCGAAATTTTTCAGCCATCAGGAGATGAGTTTCTATTCGGACTATAATAGTTAAGATTTTAGAATTCGCCGTTTTAATTAACCCCAATATCAAGCTGTATTCAAAATTTCATGTTGATATCATGAATGGAAATAATTTTTTTTTTAGTTTTAAATTTTCATACGACACAATCCACTCGTTAGTTCGGTTTAGCGCTATGTACATTTTCGATTACTATTTCTCGTGTAACTTTTTCTTTATCATTCGTAGGGAAATGTCGAATACTAGGAAAGTTCTTAAAGTTTAATTTTCTACAAATCTAGATTCTTTCGAAATTGGCCAGCCACCAGCAGATGAGTTTCTATTCGGACTATAATAGTTAAGATTTTAGAATTTTTCGCTTTTATTAACCTCAATATCAAGCTGCATTCAAAATTTCATGTTGATATCATGAATGGAAATACTTTTTTTTTGAGTTTTAAATTTTCATACGACTACGACACAATCCATTCGTTAGTTCGGTTTAGCGCTATGTTTATTTACGATTATTTTTTCTCGTGTAACTTTTTCTCGTGTAACTTCTGGGAAGGTTCATAAAATTTAATTTTCTACAAATCTAGATTCTTTCGAAATTGGCTAGCCACCACGAGATGAGTTTCTATTCGGACAATAGTAGTTAAGATTTTAGAATTCTCCGCTTTTATTTACACCAATATCAAGCTGCATTCAAAACATCATATTGATATAATGAATGGAAATATTATTTTTTTGAGTTTTAAATTTTCATACGACACAATTCATTCGTTAGTTCGGTTTAGCACTATGTTCATTTTCGATAAATTTTTCTCGTGTAACTTTTTCTTTATCATTCGTAGAGAAATGTCCAATACTAGAAAATTTCTTAAAATTTAATTTTCTACAAATCTAGATTCTTTCGAAATTGGTCCAGCCGCCAGAAGATGAGTTCCTATTCGGACTATAATAGTTAAGATTTTAGAATTCTCCGCTTTTATTAACCTCAATATCAAGCTGCATTCAAAATTTCATATTGATATCATGAATGGAAATACTTTTTTTTTGAGTTTTAAATTTTAATACGATACAATCCATTCGTAAGTTCGGTTTAGCGCTATTTACATTTTCGATTAATTTTTCTCGTGTAACTTTTTCTTAATCATTCGTAGAGAAATGTCGAATACTAGAAAATTTTTTATAATTTAATTTTCTACAAATCTAGATTCTTTCGAAATTGGTTCAGCCGCCA
This sequence comes from Nephrotoma flavescens, assembly GCA_932526605.1. Classification (NCBI taxonomy): domain Eukaryota; kingdom Metazoa; phylum Arthropoda; class Insecta; order Diptera; family Tipulidae; genus Nephrotoma; species Nephrotoma flavescens. The sequence goes on along the minus strand of CAKOBK010000185.1, from coordinate 54,453 downwards.
GGAAATGAGTTTCTATTCTAACTATAATAGTTAAGATTTTAGAATTCTCCGCTTTTACTTACCTCAATATAAATCTGCATTCAAAATTTCATGTTGATATCATGAATGGAAATAGTTTTTTTTTGATTTTTAAATTTTCATACGACACAATCCATTCGATAGTTCGGTTTAGCGCGATGTACATTTTTGATTAATATTTCTGGTGTAACTTTTTCTTTATCATTCGTTGAGAAATGTCGAATACTACAAAAGTTCTTAAAATTTAATTTTCTACAAATCTTGATTCTTTTGAAAGTGGTCTAGCCGCTAGAACATGAGTTTCTATTCGGACTATATAGTTAAGATTTTAGAATTCTCCGCTTTTATTAACTTCAATATCAAGCTGCATTCAAAATTTCATGTTGATATCATGAATGGAAATACTTTTTTTTTAGTTTTAAATTTTCATACGACACAATCCATTCTTAAGTTCGGTTGAGCGCTATGTACATATTCGATTAATTTTCCTCGTGTAACTTTTTCTTTATCATTCGTAGAGAAATTTTAAAAACTAGGAAGGTTCATAAAATTTAATTTTCTTCAAATCTAGATTCTTTCGAAATTGGTCTATCGGCCAGGAGATGAGTTTCTATTCGGACTATAACAGTTAAGATTTAAAAATTATCCGCTTTTATTAACCTCAATATCAAGCAGCATTCAAAATTTCATGTTGATATCATGAATGGAAATACTTTTTTTTTGAGTTTTAAATTATCATACGACACAATCCATTCGTTAGTTCGGTTTAGCGCTATGTACATTTTCGATTAAAGAAATACTTTTTTTTGAGTCTTAAATTTTCATACGACACAATCCATTCGTTACTACGGTTTAGCGCTATGTACATTTTCGATTAATTTTTCTCGTGTTACTTTTTCTTTATTATTCGTAGAGAAATGTCGAATACTAGAAAAGTTCTTAAAATTTAATTTTCTACAAATCTAGGTTCTTTCGAAATTGGTCCAGCTACCAGGAGATGAGTTTCTATTCGGACTATAATAGTTAAGATTCTAGAATTCTCCGCTTTTATTAACCTCAATATCAAGCTGCATTCAAAATTTCATGTTGATATCATGAATGGAAATACTTTTTTTTGAGTTTTAAATTTTCATACGACACAATACATTCGTTAGCTAGGTTAAGCGCTATGTACATTTTTGATTAATTTTTCTCGTGTAACTTTATCTTTATCATTCGTAGAGAAATGTCGAATACTAGAAAAGTTCTTAAAATTTAATTTTCTACAAATCCAGATTCTTTCGAAATTGGTCCAGCCGCCAGGAGATGAGTTTCTATTCGGAATATAATAGTTAAGATTTTAGAATTCTCCGCTTTTATTAACCTCAATATCAAAGTGCATTCAAAATTTCATGTTGATATCATGAATAGAAATACTTTTTTTTTGAGTTTTAAATTTTCATACGACTACGACACAATCCATTCGTTAGTTCGGTTTAGCGCTATGTATATTTTCGATTATTTTTTCTCGTGTAACTTTTTCTTTATCATTCGTAGAGAAATCTAAACAACTAAGAAAGTTCTTAAAATTTAATTTTCTACAAATCTAGATTCTTTCGAAATTGGTCCAGCCGTCAGGAGATGAGTTTCTATTCGGACTATAATAGTTAAGATTTTAGAATTCTCCGCTTTTATGAACCCTAATATCAAGCTGCATTCAAAATTTCATGTTGATATCAACAATTTCAATTAATATTTCTCATGTAACGTTTTCTTTATCATTCGTAGAGAAATGTCGAATACTAGGAAAGTTAGGAAGGAAATGAGTTTCTATTCGGACTATAATAGTTAAGATTTTAGAATTCTCCGCTTTTATTAACCTCAATATCAAGCTGCATTCAAAATTTCATGTTGATATAATGAATTAAAATCCTTTTTTTTAGTTTTAAATTTTCATACGACCCAATCCACTCGTTAGTTCGGTTTAACGCTATGTACATTTTCGATTAGTTTTTCTCGTGTAACTTTTTCTTTATCATTCGTAGAGAAATGTCGAATACTAGAAAATTTCTTAAAATTTAATTTTCTACAAATCTAGATTCTTTCGAAATTGGTTCAGCGACCAGGATATGAGTTTCTATTCGGACTATAATAGTTAAGATTTTAGAATTCTCCGCATTTACTAACCTCAATATCAAGCTGCATTAAAAATTTCATGTTGATATCATGAATGGAAATGCTTTTTTTTTTGAGTTTTAAATTTTCATACGACGCAATCCATTCGTTAGTTCGGTTAAGCGCTATGTACATTTTCGGTTAATTTTTCTGGTGTAACTTTTTCTTTATAATGCGTAGAGAAATGTCGAATACTAGAAAAGTTCTTAAAATTTAATTTTCTACAAATCTAGATTCTTTTGAAATTGGTCCAGCCACCAGGAGATGAGTTTCTATTCGGACTATAATAGTTAAGATTTTAGAATTCTCCGCTTTCATTAACCTCAATATCAAGCTGCCTTCAGAATTTCATTTTATTAACAAGAATGGAAATACTTTTTTTTTAGTTTTAAATTTTCATACGACACAATCCATTCGTTAGTTTGGTTAAGCGCTATGTACATTTTCGATTATTTTTTCTCGTGTAACTTTTTCTTTATCATTCGTAGAGAAATGTCGAATACGAGAAAAGTTCTTAAAATGTATTTTTCTACAAGTCTAGATTCTTTCGAAAATTGTCCAGCAGCCAGGAGATGAGTTTCTGTTCGGACTATAATAGTTAAGATTTTAGAATTCTCCGCTTTTATTAACTTCAATATCAAGCTGCATTCAAAATTTCATGTTGATATCATGAATGGAAATACTTTTTCTTTGAGTTTCAAATTTTCATACGACACAATCCATCCGTTAGTCCGGTTTAGCGCTATGTACATTTTCGATTAATTTTTTTCGTGTAACTTTTTCTTTATCATTCGTAGAGAAATGTCGAATACTAGAAAAGTTCTTTAAATTTAATTTTCTACAAATCTAGATTCTTTCGAAATTGGTCCAGTTGCCAGGAGATAAGTTCCTATTCGGACTATAATAGTTAAGATTTTAGAATTCTCCGCTTTTATTAACCTCAATATCAAGCTGCATTCAAAATTTCATGTTGATATCATGAATGGAAATACTTTTTTTGTTGAGTTTTAAATTTTCATTCGACAATTTTTCTCGTGTAACTTTTGCTTTATCATTCGTAGAGAAATTTCTAATACTAGAAAAGTTCTTAAAATTTAATTTTCTACAAATCTAGATTCTTTCAAAATTGGTCCAGCCGCCAGGAGATGAGTTTCTATTCGGACTATAATAGTTAAGATTTTAGAATTCTCCTCTTTTATTATCTTCAATATCAAGCTGCATTCAAAATTTCATGTTGATATCATGAATGGAAATACTTTTTTTTGAGTTTTAAATTTAAATACGACTACGACACAATCCATTCGTTAGTTCGATTTAGCGCTATGTACATTTTCGATTAATTTTTCTCGTGTAACTTTTTCTTTATCATTCGTAGAGAAATGTCAAAAACTAAGAAAGTTCTTAAAATTTAATTTTCTACAAATCTAGATTCTTTCGAGAATCTAGATTCTTTTCAGCCACCAGGAGATGAGTTTCTATTCGGACTATAATAGTTAAGATTTTAGAATTCGCCGTTTTTATTAACCCCAATATCAAGCTGCATTCAAAATTTCATGTTGATATCATGAATGGAAATAATTTTTTTTTTAGTTTTAAATTTTCATAAGACACAATCCACTCGTTAGTTCGGTTTAGCGCTATGTACATTTTCGATTAATATTTCTCGTGTAACTTTTTCTTTATGATTCGTAGGGAAATGTCGAATACTAGGAAAGTTCTTAAAGTTTAATTTTCTACAAATCTAGATTCTTTCGAAATTGGCCAGCCACCAGCAGATGAGTTTCTATTCGGACTATAATAGTTAAGATTTTAGAATTCTCCGCTTTTATTAACCTCAATATCAAGCTGCATTCAAAATTTCATGTTGATATCATGAATGGAAGTACTTTTTTTTTGAGTTTTAAATTTTCATACGACTACGACACAATCCATTCGTTAGTTCGGTTTAGCGCTATGTACATTTGCGATTATTTTTTCTCGTGTAACTTTTTCTTTATCATTCGTAGAGAAATGTCAAATACTAGGAAGGTTCATAAAATTTAATTTTCTACAAATCTAGATTCTTTCGAAATTGGCTAGCCACCACGAGATGAGTTTCTATTCGGACAATAGTAGTTAAGATTTTAGAATTCTCCGCTTTTATTTACACCAATATCAAGCTGCATTCAAAACATCATATTGATATAATGAATGGAAATATTATTTTTTTGAGTTTTAAATTTTCATACGACACAATTCATTCGTTAGTTCGGTTTAGCACTATGTTCATTTTCGATAAATTTTTCTCGTGTAACTTTTTCTTTATCATTCGTAGAGAAATGTCCAATACTAGAAAATTTCTTAAAATTTAATTTTCTACAAATCTAGATTCTTTCGAAATTGGTCCAGCCGCCAGAAGATGAGTTCCTATTCGGACTATAATAGTTAAGATTTTAGAATTCTCCGCTTTTATTAACCTCAATATCAAGCTGCATTCAAAATTTCATATTGATATCATGAATGGAAATACTTTTTTTTTGAGTTTTAAATTTTAATACGATACAATCCATTCGTAAGTTCGGTTTAGCGCTATGTACATTTTATATTAATTTTTCTCGTGTAACTTTTTCTTAATCATTCGTAGAGAAATGTCGAATACTAGAAAATTTTTTATAATTAAATTTTCTACAAATCTAGATTCTTTCGAAATTGGTTCAGCCGCCAGGAAATGAGTTTCTATTCTAACTATAATAGTTAAGATTTTAGAATTCTCCGCTTTTATTAACCTCAATATAAAGCTGCATTCAAAATTTCATGTTGATATCATGAATGGAAATAGTTTTATTTTGATTTTTAAATTTTCATACGACACAATCCATTCGTTAGTTCGGTTTAGCGCGATGTACATTTTTGATTAATATTTCTGGTGTAACTTTCTCTTTATCATTCGTTGTGAAATGTCGAATACTACAAAAGTTCTTAAAATTTAATTTTCTACAAATCTAGATTCTTTTGAAAGTGGTCTAGCGGCTAGAACATGAGTTTCTATTCGGACTATATAGTTAAGATTTTAGAATTCTCCGCTTTTATTAACTTCAATATCAAGCTGCATTCAAAATTTCATGTTGATATCATGAATGGAAATACTTTTTTTTTAGTTTTAAATTTTCATACGACACAATCCATTCTTAAGTTCAGTTAAGCGATATGTACATATTCGATTAATTTTTCTCGTGTAACTTTTTCTTTATCATTCGTAGAGAAATTTCAAAAACTAGGAAGGTTCATAAAATTTAATTTTCTTCAAATCTAGATTCTTTCGAAATTGGTCTATCGGCCAGGAGATGAGTTTCTATTCGGACTATAACAGTTAAGATTAAAAAATTTTTCGCTTTTATTAACATCAATATCAAGCAGCATTCAAAATTTCATGTTGATATCATGAATGGAAATACTTTTTTTTTGAGTTTTAAATTATCATACGACACAATCCATTCGTTAGTTCGGTTTAGCGATATGTACATTTTCGATTAAAGAAATACTTTTTTTTGAGTTTTAAATTTTCATACGACACAATCCATTCGTTACTACGGTTTAGCGCTATGTACATTTTCGATTAATTTTTCTAGTGTTACTTTTTCTTTATTATTCGTAGAGAAATGTCGAATACTAGAAAAGTTCTTAAAATTTAATTTTCTACAAATCTAGGTTCTTTCGAAATTGGTCCAGCTACCAGGAGATGAGTTTCTATTCGGACTATAATAGTTAAGATTCTAGAATTCTCCGCTTTTATTAACCTCAATATCAAGCTGCATTCAAAATTTCATGTTGATATCATGAATGGAAATACTTTTTTTTGAGTTTTAAATTTTCATACGACACAATACATTCGTTAGCTCGGTTTAGCGCTATGTACATTTTCGATTAATTTTTCTCGTGTAACTTTATCTTTATCATTCGTAGAGAAATGTTGAATACTAGAAAAGTTCTTAAAATTTAATTTTCTACAAATCCAGATTCTTTCGAAATTGGTCCAGCCGCCAGGAGATGAGTTTCTATTCGGAATATAATAGTTAAGATTTTAGAATTTTTCGCTTTTATTAACCTCAATATCAAGCTGCATTCAAAATTTAATGTTGATATCATGAATAGAAATACTTTTTTTTTGAGTTTTAAATTTTCATACGACTACGACACAATCCATTCGTTAGTTCGGTTTAGCGCTATGTACATTTTCGATTATTTTTTCTCGTGTAACTTTTTCTTTATCATTCGTAGAGAAATCTAAACAACTAAGAAAGTTCTAAAAATTTAATTTTCTACAAATCTAGATTCTTTCGAAATTGGTCCAGCCGTCAGGAGATGAGTTTCTATTCGGACTATAATAGTTAAGATTTTAGAATTCTCCGCTTTTATGAACCCCAATATCAAGCTGCATTCAAAATTTCATGTTGATATCAACAATTTCAATTAATATTTCTCATGTAACGTTTTCTTTATCATTCGTAGAGAAATGTCGAATACTAGGAAAGTTAGGAAGGAAATGAGTTTCTATTCGGACTATAATAGTTAAGATTTTAGAATTCTCCGCTTTTATTAACCTCAATATCAAGCTGCATTCAAAATTTCATGTTGATATAATGAATTATAATCCTTTTTTTTAGTTTTAAATTTTCATACGACCCAATCCACTCGTTAGTTCGGTTTAACGCTATGTACATTTTCGATTAGTTTTTCTCGTGTAACTTTTTCTTTATCATTCGTAGAGAAATGTCGAATACTAGAAAACTTCTTAAAATTTAATTTTCTACAAATCTAGATTCTTTCGAAATTGGTTCAGCGACCAGGATATGAGTTTCTATTCGGACTATAATAGTTAAGATTTTAGAATTCTCCGCTTTTACTAACCTCAATATCAAGCTGCATTCAAAATTTCATGTTAATATCATGAATGGAAATGCTTTTTTTTTGAGTTTTAAATTTTCATACGACGCAATCCATTCGTTAGTTTGGTTAAGCGCTATGTACATTTTCGGTTAATTTTTCTGGTGTAACTTTTTCTTTATAATGCGTAGAGAAATGTCGAATACTAGAAAATTTCTTAAAATTTAATTTTCTACAAATCTAGATTCTTTTGAAATTGGTCCAGCCACCAGGAGATGAGTTTCTATTCGGACTATAATAGTTAAGATTTTAGAATTCTCCGCTTTCATTAACCTCAATATCAAGCTGCCTTCAGAATTTCATTTTAATAACATGAATGGAAATACTTTTTTTTTAGTTTTAAATTTTCATACGACACAATCCATTCGTTAGTTCGGTTTAGCGCTATGTACATTTTCGATTAATTTTTCTCGTGTAACTTTTTCTTAATCATTCGAAGAGAAATGTCGAATACGAGAAAAGTTCTTAAAATTTATTTTTCTACAAGTCTAGATTCTTTCGAAAATTGTCCAGCAGCCAGGAGATGAGTTTCTGTTCGGACTATAATAGTTAAGATTTTAGAATTCTCCGCTTTTATTAACCTCAATATCAAGCTGCATTCAAAATTTCATGTTGATATCATGAATGGAAATACTTTTTTTTTGAGTTTCAAATTTTCATACGACACAATCCATCCGTTAGTCCGGTTTAGCGCTATGTACATTTTCGATTAATTTTTTTCGTTTAACTTTTTCTTTATCATTCGTAGAGAAATGTCGAATACTAGAAAAGTTCTTTAAATTTAATTTTCTACAAATCTAGATTCTTTCGAAATTGGTTCAGCCGCCAGGAGATAAGTTCCTATTCGGACAATAATATTTAAGATTTTAGAATTCTCCGCTTTTATTAACCTCAATATCAAGCTGCATTAAAAATTTCATGTTGATATCATCATTTAAAATCCTTTTTTTTTAGTTTTAAATTTTCATACGACACAATCCATTCGTTAGTTTGGTTTAGCGCTATGTACATTTTCGATTAATTTTTCTCGTGTAACTTTTTCTTTATCATTCGTAGAGAAATGTCGAATACTAGAAAAGTTCTTAAAATTTAATTTTCTACAAATCTAGATTCTTTCGAAATTGGTTCAGCCACCACGATATGAGTTTCTATTCGGACTATAATAGTTAAGATTTTAGAATTCTTCGCTTTTACTAACCTCAATATCAAGCTGCATTCAAAATTTCATGTTAATATCATGAATGGAAATGCTTTATTTTTTGAGTTTCAAATTTCATAAGACGCAATCCATTCGTTAGTTCGGTTAAGCGCTATTAACATTTTTGGTTAATTTTTCTCGTGTAACTTTTTCTTAATCATGCGTAGAGAAATGTCGAATAGTAGAAAAGTTCTTAAAATTTAATTTTCTACAAATCTAGATTCTTCTGAAATTGGTCCAGCCACCAGGTGATGAGTTTCTATTCGGACTATAATAGTTAAGATTTTAGAATTCTCCGCTTTCATTAACCTCAATATCAAGCTGAATTCAGAATTTCATTTTAATAACATGAATGGAAATACTTTTTTTTTAGTTTTAAATTTTCATACGACACAATCCAATTCGGTTTAGCGCTATGCACATTTTCGATTAATTTTTCTCGTGTAACTTTTTCTTTATCATTCGTAGAGAAATGTCGAATACTAGAAAAGTTCGTAAAATTTAATTTTCTACAAATCTAGATTCTTTCGAAATTGGTCTAGCCACCAGGAGATAAGTTTCTATCCGTAATATAATAGTTAAGATTTTAGAATTCTCCGCTTTTATTAACCTCAATATCAAGCTGCATTCAAAATTTCATGTTGATATCATGAATGGAAATACTTTTTTTGTTGAGTTTTAAATTTTCATACGACACAATTCATTCATTAGTTCGGTTAAGCGCTATGAACATTTTCGGTTAATTTTTCTCTTGTAACTTTTTCTTTATCATACGTAAAGAAATGTCGAATACTAGAAAAGTTCTTAAAATTTAATTTTCTACAAATCTAGATTCTTTCGAAATTGGTCCAGCCACCAGAAGATGAGTTTCTATTCGTAATATAATAGTTAGGATTTTAGATTTCTCCGCTTTTATTAACCTCAATATCAAGCTGCATTCAAAATTTCATGTTGATATCATGAATGCAAATACTTTTTTTGTTGAGTTTTAAATTTTCATACGACACAATCCATTCATTAGTTCGGTTTAGCGCTATGTACATTTTCGATTAATTTTTCTTGTGTAACTTTTTCTTTATCATTCGTAGAGAAATGTCGAATACTAGAAAAGTTCTTAAAATTTAATTTTCTACAAATCTAGATTCTTTCGAAATTGGCCAGCCACCAGGAGATGAGTTTCTATTCGGAATATAATAGTTAAGATTTTAGAATTCTCCGCATTTATTAACCTCAATATTAAGCTGCATTCAAAATTTCATGTTGATATCATGAATGGAAATACTTTTTTTTTTGAGTTTAAAATTTTCATACGACACAATCCATTCGTTAGTTCGGTTAAGCGCTATGTACATTATCGATTAATTTTTCTCGTGTAACTTTTTCTTTATCATTCGTAGGGAATTGTCGAATACTAGAAAAGTTCTTAAAATTTAATTTTCTACAAATCTAGATTCATTCGAAATTGGTCCAGCCACCAGGAGATGAGTTTCTATTCGGACTATAATAGTTAAGATTCTAGAATAATCCACTTTTATTAACCTCAATATCAAGCTGCATTCAAAATTTCATTTTGATATCATGAATGGAAATACTTTTTTTTTTAGTTTTAAATTTTCATACGACACAATCCATTCGTTAGCTCGGTTTAGCGCTATATAAATTTTCGATTAATTTTTCTCGTGTAACTTTTTCTTTATCATTCGTGGAGAAATTTCGAATACTAGAAAAGTTCATAAAATTTAATTTTCTACAAATCTAGATTCTTTCAAAATTGGTCCAGCCGCCAGGAGATGAGTTTCTTTTCGGACTATAATAGTTAAGATTTTAGAATTCTCCTCTTTTATTATCTTCAATATCAAGCTGCATTCAAAATTTCATGTTGATATCATGAATGGAAATACTTTTTTTTGAGTTTTAAATTTAAATACGACTACGACACAATCCATTCGTTAGTTCGATTTAGCGCTATGTACATTTTCGATTAATTTTTCATGTTTCTGTTTTCATGTTTCTGTTTTTTCATTTCATGTTGATATCGAGAATGGAAATAATTTTTTTTTCAGTTTTAAATTTTCATACGATACAATCCACTCGTTAGTTCGGTTTAGCGCTATGTACAATTTCAATTAATATTTCTCGTGTTACGTTTTCTTTATCATTCGTAGAGAAATGTCGAATACTAGGAAAGTTCTTAAAATTAAATTTCCACAAATCTAGATTCTTTTGAAATTGGTCCAGCCACCAGGAGATGAGTTTCTATTCGGACTATAATAGTTATGATTTTAAAATTCTCCGCTTTCATTAACCTCAATATCAAGCTGCATTCAGAATTCCATTTTAATAACATGAATGAAAATACTTTTTTTTTAGTTTTAAATTTTCATACGACACAATCCATTCGTTAGTTCGGTTTAGCGCTATGTACATTTTCGATTAATTTTTCTCGTGTAACTTTATCTTTATCATTCGTAGAGAAATGTCGAATACTAGAAAAGTTCGTAAAATTTAATTTTCTACAAATCTAGATTCTTTCGAAAATTGTCCAGCAGCCAGGAGATGAGTTTCTGTTCGGACTATAATAGTTAAGATTTTAGAATTCCCTGCTTTTATTAACCTCAATATCAAGCTCTATTCAAAATTTCATGTTGATATCATGAATGGAAATACTTTTTTTTTTGAGCTTCAAATTTTCATACGACACAATCCATCCGTTAGTCCGGTTTAGCGCTATGTACATTGTCGATTAATTTTTTTCGTGTAACTTTTTCTTTATCATTCGTAGAGAAATGTCGAATACTAGAAAAGTTCTTTAAATTTAATTTTCTACAAATCTAGATTCTTTCGAAATTGGTCCAGCCGCCAGGAGATAAGTTCCTATTCGGACTATAATAGTTAAGATTTTAGAATTCTCCGCTTTTATTAACCTCAATATCAAGCTGCATTAAAAATTTCATGTTGATATCATGAATTAAAATCCTTTTTTTTTAGTTTTAAATTTTCATACGACACAATCCACTCGTTAGTTCGGTTAAGCGCTATGTACATTTTCGATTAATTTTATCGTGTAACTTTTTCTTTATCATTCGTAGAGAAATGTCGAATACTAGAAAAGTTCTTTAAATTTAATTTTCTACAAATCTAGATTCTTTCGAAATTGGTCCAGCCGCCAGGAGATAAGTTCCTATTCGGACTATAATAGTTAAGGTTTTAGAATTCTCCGCTTTCATTAACCTCAATATCAAGCTGCATTCAAAATTTCATGTTGATATCATGAATGGAAATAATTTTTTTGTTGAGTTTTAAATTTTCATAGGACACAATTCATTCATTAGTTCGGTTTAGCGCTATGAACATTTTCGATTAATTTTTCTCGTGTAACTTTTTCTTTATCATGCGTAGAGAAATGTCGAATACTAGAAAAGTTCTTAAAATTTAATTTTCTACAAATCTAGATTCTTTCAAAAATTGTCCAGCAGCCAGGAGATGAGTTTCTGTTCGGACTATAATAGTTAAGATTTTAGATAACCTAACTAACCTAGCTAACTTTAGTTAACCTCAATATCAAGCTGCATTCAAAATTTCATGTTGATATCATGAATGGAAATACTTTTTTTTTGAGTTTCAAATTTTCATACGACACAATACATCCGTTAGTCCGGTTTAGCGCTATGTACATTTTCGATTAATTTTTTTCGTGTAACTTTTTCTTTATCATTCGTAGAGAAATGTCGAATACTAGAAAAGTTCTTTAAATTTAATTTTCTACAAATCTAGATTCTTTCGAAATTGGTCCAGCCGCCAGGAGATAAGTTCCTATTCGGACTATAATAGTTAAGATTTTAGAATTCTCCGCTTTTATGAACCTCAATATCAAGCTGCATTAAAAATTTCATGTTGATATCATGAATTAAAATCCTTTTTTTTTAGTTTTAAATTTTCATAAGACACAATCCACTCGTTAGTTCGGTTAAGCGCTATGTACATTTTCGATTAATTTTATCGTGTAACTTTTTCTTTATCATTCGTAGAGAAATGTCGAATACTAGAAAAGTTCTTTAAATTTAATTTTCTACAAATCTAGATTCTTTCGAAATTGGTCCAGCCGCCAGGAGATAAGTTCCTATTCGGACTATAATAGTTAAGGTTTTAGAATTCTCCGCTTTTATTAACCTCAATATCAAGCTGCATTCAAAATTTCATGTTGATATCATGAATGGAAATAATTTTTTTGTTGAGTTTTAAATTTTCATAGGACACAATTCATTCATTAGTTCGGTTTAGCGCTATGAACATTTTCGGTTAATTTTTCTCGTGTTACTTTTTCTTTATCATGCGTAGAGAAATGTCGAATACTAGAAAAGTTCTTAAAATTTAATTTTCTACAAATCTAGATTCTTTCGAAAATTGTCCAGCAGCCAGGAGATGAGTTTCTGTTCGGAATATAATAGTTAAGATTTTAGAATTCTCCGCTTTTATTAACCTCAATATCAAGCTGCATTCAAAATTTCATGTTGATATCATGAATGGAAATACTTTTTTTTTGAGTTTCAAATTTTCATACGACACAATCCATCCGTTAGTTTGGTTTAGCACTATGTACATTTTCGATTAATTTTTTTCGTGTAACTTTTTCTTTATCATTCGTAGAGAAATGTCGAATACTAGAAAAGTTCTTTAAATTTAATTTTCTACAAATCTAGATTCTTTCGAAATTGGTCCAGCAGCCAGGAGATGAGTTTCTGTTCGGACTATAATAGTTTAGATTTTAGAATTCTCCGCTTTTATTAACCTCAATATCAAGCTGCATTCAAAATTTCATGTTGATATCATGAATGGAAATACTTTTTTTTTGAGTTTCAAATTTTCATACGACACAATCCATTCGTTAGTTCGGTTAAGCGCTATGTACATTATCGATTAATTTTTCTCGTGTAACTTTTTCTTTATCATTCGTAGGGAATTGTCGAATACTAGAAAAGTTCTTAAAATTTAATTTTCTACAAATCTAGATTCATTCGAAATTGGTCCAGCCACCAGGAGATGAGTTTCTATTCGGACTATAATAGTTAAGATTCTAGAATAATCCACTTTTATTAACCTCAATATGAAGCTGCATTCAAAATTTCATTTTGATATCATGAATGGAAATACTTTTTTTTTTAGTTTTAAATTTTCATACGACACAATCCATTCGTTAGCTCGGTTTAGCGCTATATAAATTTTCGATTAATTTTTCTCGTGTAACTTTTTCTTTATCATTCGTGGAGAAATTTCGAATACTAGAAAAGTTCTTAAAATTTAATTTTCTACAAATCTAGATTCTTTCAAAATTGGTCCAGCCGCCAGGAGATAAGTTTCTTTTCGGACTATAATAGTTAAGATTTTAGAATTCTCCTCTTTTATTATCTTCAATATCAAGCTGCATTCAAAATTTCATGTTGATATCATGAATGGAAATACTTTTTTTTGAGTTTTAAATTTAAATACGACTACGACACAATCCATTCGTTAGTTCGATTTAGCGCTATGTACATTTTCGATTAATTTTTCATGTTTCTGTTTTCATGTTTCTGTTTTTTCATTTCATGTTGATATCGAGAATGGAAATAATTTTTTTTTCAGTTTTAAATTTTCATACGATACAATCCACTCGTTAGTTCAGTTTAGCGCTATGTACAATTTCAATTTATATTTCTCGTGTAACGTTTTCTTTATCATTCGTAGAGAAATTGTCGAATACTAGGAAAGTTCTTAAAATTAAATTTCCACAAATCTAGATTCTTTTGAAATTGGTCCAGCCACCAGGAGATGAGTTTCTATTCGGACTATAATAGTTATGATTTTAGAATTCTCCGCTTTCATTAACCTCAATATCAAGCTGCATTCAGAATTTCATTTTAATAACATGAATGAAAATACTTTTTTTTTAGTTTTAAATTTTCATACGACACAATCCATTCGTTAGTTCGGTTTAGCGCTATGTACATTTTCGGTTAATTTTTCTCGTGTAACTTTTTCTTTATCATGCGTAGAGAAATGTCGAATAGTAGAAAAGTTCTTAAAATTTAATTTTCTACAAATCTAGATTCTTCTGAAATTGGTCCAGCTGCCAGGAGATGAGTTTCTATTCGGACTATAATAGTTGTAATTCTAGAATAATCCACTTTTATTAACCTCAATATCAAGCTGCATTCAGAATTTCATTTTAATAACATGAATGGAAATACTTTTTTTTTGAGTTTCAAATTTTCATACGACACAATCCATCCGTTAGTCCGGTTTAGCGCTATGTACATTTTCGATTAATTTTTTTCGTGTAACTTTTTCTTTATCATTCGTAGAGAAATGTCGAATACTAGAAAAGTTCTTTAAATTTAATTTTCTACAAATCTAGATTCTTTCGAAATTGGTCCAGCCGCCAGGAGATAAGTTCCTATTCGGACTATAATAGTTAAGATTTTAGAATTCTCCGCTTTTATTAACCTCAATATCAAGCTGCATTCAAAATTTCATGTTGATATCATGAATGGAAATACTTTTTTTGTTGAGTTTTAAATTTTCATACGACACAATCCATTTATTAGTTCGGTTTAGCGCTATGTACATTTTCGATTAATTTTTCTTGTGTAACTTTTTCTTTATCATTCGTAGAGAAATGTCGAATACTAGAAAAGTTCTTAAAATTTAATTTTCTACAAATCTAGATTCTTTCGAAATTGGCCAGCCACCAGGAGATGAGTTTCTATTCGGAATATAATTGTTAAGATTTTAGAATTCTGCGCTTTTACTTACTTCAATATCAAGCTGCATTCAAAATTTCATGTTGATATCATGAATGGAAATACTTTTTTTTTTAGTTTTAAATTTTCATACGACACAGTCCATTCGTTAGCTCGGTTTAGCGCTATATAAATTTTCGATTAATTTTTCTCGTGTAACTTTTTCTTTATCATTCGTAGAGAAATTTCAAATACTAGAAAAGTTCTTAAAATTTAATTTTCTACAAATCTAGATTCTTTCAAATTTGGTCCAGCCGCCAGGAGATGAGTTTCTATTCGGACTATAATAGTTAAGATTTTAGAATTCTCCTCTTTTATTATCTTCAATATCAAGCTGCATTCAAAATTTCATGTTGATATCATGAATGGAAATACTTTTTTTTGAGTTTTAAATTTAAATACGACTACGACACAATCCATTCGTTAGTTCGATTTAGCGCTATGTACATTTTCGATTAATTTTTCTCGTGTAACTTTTTCTTTATCATTCGTAGAGAAATGTCAAAAACTAAGAAAGTTCTTAAAATTTAATTTTCTACAAATCTAGATTCTTTCGAAATTTTTCAGCCACCAGGAGATGAGTTTCTATTCGGACTATAATAGTTAAGATTTTAGAATTCGCCGTTTTTATTAACCCCAATATCAAGCTGTATTCAAAATTTCATGTTGATATCATGAATGGAAATAATTTTTTTTTTAGTTTTAAATTTTCATAAGACACAATCCACTCGTTAGTTCGGTTTAGCGCTATGTACATTTTCGATTAATATTTCTCGTGTAACTTTTTCTTTATCATTCGTAGGGAAATGTCGAATACTAAAAAAGTTCTTAAAGTTTAATTTTCTACAAATCTAGATTCTTTCGAAATTGGCCAGCCACCAGCAGATGAGTTTCTATTCGGACTATAATAGTTAAGATTTTAGAATTCTCCGCTTTTATTAACCTCAATATCAAGCTGCATTCAAAATTTCATGTTGATATCATGAATGGAAATACTTTTTTTTTGAGTTTTAACTTTTCATACGACACAATCCATTCGTTAGTTCGGTTTAGCGCTATGTACATTTGCGATTATTTTTTCTCGTGTAACATTTTCTTTATTATTCGTAAAGAAATCTAAACAACTAAGAAAGTTCTTAAAATTTAATTTTCTACAAATCTAGATTCTTTCGAAATTGGTCCAGCCGTCAGGAGATGAAATTCTATTCGGACTATAATAGTTAAGATTTTAGAATTCTCCGCTTTTATTAACCCCAATATCAAGCTGCATTCAAAATTTCATGTTGATATCGAGAATGGAAATAATTTTTTTTTCAGTTTTAAATTTTCATACGATACAATCCACTCGTTAGTTCGGTTTAGCGCTATGTACATTTTCAATTAATATTTCTCGTGTAACGTTTCTTTATCATTCGTAGAGAAATGTCGAATACTAGGAAAGTTCTTAAAATTTAATTTTCTACAAATCTAGATTCTTTCGAAATTGGCCCAGCCACCAGGAAATGAGTTTCTATTCGGACTATAATAGTTAAGATTTTAGAATTCTCCGCTTTTATTAACCTCAATATCAAGCTGCATTCAAAATTTCATGTTGATATCATGAATTAAAATCCTGGTTTTTAGTTTTAAATTTTCATACGACCCAATCCACTCGTTAGTTCGGTTTAACGCTATGTACATTTTCGATTAATTTTTCTCGTGTAACTTTTTCTTTATCATTCGTAGAGAAATGTCGAATACTAGAAAAGTTCTTAAAATTTAATTTTCTACAAATCTAGATTCTTTCGAAATTAGTTCAGCCACCAGGATATGAGTTTCTATTCGGACTATAATAGTTAAGATTTTAGAATTCTTCGCTTTTACTAACCTCAATATCAAGCTGCATTCAAAATTTCATGTTGATATTATGAATGGAAATCCTTTTTTTTTGAGTTTTAAATTTTCAAACTACGCAATCCATTCGTTAGTTCGGTTAAGCGCTATGAACATTTTCGGTTAATTTTATCGTGTAACTTTTTCTTTATAATGCGTAGAGAAATGTAGAAAACTAGAAAAGTTCTCTAAATTTAATTTTCTACAAATCTAGATTCTTTCGAAATTGGTCCAGCCGCCAGGAGATAAGTTCCTATTCGGACTATAATAGTTAAGATTTTAGAATTCTCCGCTTTCATTAACCTCAATATCAAGCTGCATTCAGAATTTCATTTTAATAACATGAATGAAAATACTTTTTTTTTAGTTTTAAATTTTTATACGACACAATCCATTCGTTAGTTCGGTTTAGCGCTATGTACATTTTCGATTAATTTTTCTCGTGTAACTTTTTCTTTATCATTCGTAGAGAAATGTCGAATACGAGAAATGTTCGTAAAATTTAATTTTCTACAAATCTAGATTCTTTCGAAAATTGTCCAGCAGCCAGGAGATGAGTTTCTGTTCGGACTATAATAGTTAAGATTTTAGAATTCTCCGCTTTTATTAACCTCAATATCAAACTGCATTCAAAATTTCATGTTGATATCATGAATGGAAATACTTTTTTTTTGAGTTTCAAATTTTCATACGACACAATCCATCCGTTAGTCCGGTTTAGCGCTATGTACATTTTCGATTAATTTTTTTCGTGTAACTTTTTCTTTATCATTCGTAGAGAAATGTCGAATACTAGAAAAGTTCTTTAAATTTAATTTTCTACAAATCTAGATTCTTTCGAAATTGGTCCAGCCGCCAGGAGATAAGTTCCTATTCGGACTATAATAGTTAAGATTTTAGAATTCTCCGCTTTTATTAACCTCAATATCAAGCTGCATTAAAAATTTCATGTTGATATCATGAATGGAAATGCTTTTATTTTTATTTTTAAATTTTCATACGACGCTATCCATTCGTTAGTTCGGTTAAGCGCTGTTAACAATTTCGGTTAATTTTTCTCGTGTAACTTTTTCTTTATCATGCGTAGAGAAATGTCGAATAGTAGAAAAGTTCTTAAAATTTAATTTTCTACAAATCTAGATTCTTTCGAAAATTGTCCAGCAGCCAGGAGATGAGTTTCTGTTCGGACTATAATAGTTAAGATTTTAGAATTCTCCGCTTTTATTAACCTCAATATCAAACTGCATTCAAAATTTCATGTTGATATCATGAATGGAAATACTTTTTTTTTGAGTTTCAAATTTTCATACGGATGAATTTTCATCCATCCGTTAGTCCGGTTTAGCGCTATGTACATTTTCGATTAATTTTTTTCGTGTAACTTTTTCTTTATCATTCGTAGAGAAATGTCGAATACTAGAAAAGTTCTTTAAATTTAATTTTCTACAAATCTAGATTCTTTCGAAATTGGTCCAGCCGCCAGGAGATAAGTTCCTATTCGGACTATAATAGTTAAGATTTTAGAATTCTCCGCTTTTATTAACCTCAATATCAAGCTGCATTAAAAATTTCATGTTGATATCATGAATGGAAATGCTTTTATTTTTATTTTTAAATTTTCATACGACGCTATCCATTCGTTAGTTCGGTTAAGCGCTGTTAACATTTTCGGTTAATTTTTCTCGTGTAACTTTTTCTTTATCATGCGTAGAGAAATGTCGAATAGTAGAAAAGTTCTTAAAATTTAATTTTCTACAAATCTAGATTCTTTCGAAAATTGTCCAGCAGCCAGGAGATGAGTTTCTGTTCGGAATATAATAGTTAAGATTTTAGAATTCTCCGCTTTTATTAACCTCAATATCAAACTGCATTCAAAATTTCATGTTGATATCATGAATGGAAATACTTTTTTTTTGAGTTTCAAATTTTCATACGACACAATCCACTCGTTAGTTCGGTTTAGCGCTATGTACATTTTCGATTAATTTTATCGTGTAACTTTTTCTTTATCATTCGTAGAGAAATGTCGAATACTAGAAAAGTTCTTAAATTTAACTTTTTACAAATCTAGATTCTTTCGAAATTGGTTCAGCCACTAGGAGATGAGTTTTTATTCGGACTATAATAGTTAAGATTTTAGAATTCTCCGCTTTTACTAACCTCAATATCAAGCTGCATTCAAAATTTCATTTTGATATCATGAATGGAAATGCTTTTTTTTTTATTTTTAAATTTTCATACGACGCAATCCATTCGTTAGTTCGGTTAAGCGCTGTTAACATTTTCGGTTAATTTTTCTCGTGTAACTTTTTCTTTATCATGCGTAGAGAATGTCGAATAGTAGAAAAGTTCTTAAAATTTAATTTTCTACAAATCTAAATTCTTTCGAAATTGGTCCAGCCACCAGGAGATAAGTTCCTATTCGGACTATAATAGTTAAGATTTTAGAATTCTCCGCTTTTATTAACCTCAATATCAAGCTGCATTAAAAATTTCATGTTGATATCATGAATTAAAAGCCTTTTTTTTTAGTTTTAAATTTTCATACGACACAATCCACTCGTTAGTTCGGTTAAGCGCTATGTACATTTTCGATTAATTTTATCGTGTAACTTTTTCTTTATCATTCGTAGAGAAATGTCGAATACTAGAAAAGTTCTTAAATTTAACTTTCTACAAATCTAGATTCTTTCGAAATTGGTTCTGCCACCAGGATATGAGTTTCTATTCGGACTATAATAGTTAAGATTTTAGAATTCTCCGCTTTTATTAACCTCAATATCAAGCTGCATTCAAAATTTCATGTTGATATCATGAATGGAAATACTTTTTTTGTTGAGTTTTAAATTTTCATACGACACAATCCATTCATTAGTTCGGTTTAGCGCTATGTACATTTTCGATTAATTTTTCTTGTGTAACTTTTTCTTTATCATTCGTAGAGAAATGTCGAATACTAGAAAAGTTCTTAAAATTTAATTTTTTCCAAATCTAGATTCTTTCGAAATTGGCCAGCCACCAGGAGATGAGTTTCTGTTCGGACTATAATAGTTAAGATTTTAGAATTCTCCGCTTTCATTAACCTCAATATCAAGCTGCATTCAGAATTTCATTTTAATAACATGAATGAAAATACTTTTTTTTAAGTTTTAAATTTTTATACGACACAATCCATTCGTTAGTTCGGTTTAGCGCTATGTACATTTTCGATTAATTTTTCTCGTGTAACTTTTACTTTATCATTCGAAGAGAAATGTCGAATACTAGAAAAGTTCGTAAAATTTAATTTTCTACAAATCTAGATTCTTTCGAAAATTGTCCAGCAGCCAGGAGATGAGTTTCTGTTCGGACTATAATAGTTAAGATTTTAGAATTCTCCGCTTTTATTAACCTCAATATCAAACTGCATTCAAAATTTCATGTTGATATCATGAATGGAAATACTTTTTTTTTGAGTTTCAAATTTTCATAGGACACAATCCATCCGTTAGTCCGGTTAAGCGCTATGTACATTTTCGATTAATTTTTTTCGTGTAACTTTTTCTTTATCATTCGTAGAGAAATGTCGAATACTAGAAAAGTTCTTTAAATTTAATTTTCTACAAATCTAGATTCTTTCGAAATTGGTCCAGCCGCCAGGAGATAAGTTCCTATTCGGACTATAATAGTTAAGATTTTAGAATTCTCCGCTTTTATTAACCTCAATATCAAGCTGCATTAAAAATTTCATGTTGATATCATGAATGGAAATGCTTTTTTTTTTATTTTTAAATTTTCATACGACGCTATCCTTTCGTTAGTTCGGTTAAGCGCTGTTAACATTTTCGGTTAATTTTTCTCGTGTAACTTTTTCTTTATCATGCGTAGAGAATGTCAAAAACTAGGAAAGTTCTTAAAATTTAATTTTCTACAAATCTAGATTCTTTCGAAAATTGTCCAGCAGCCAGGAGATGAGTTTCTGTTCGGACTATAATAGTTAAGATTTTAGAATTCTCCGCTTTTATTAACCTCAATATCAAACTGCATTCAAAATTTCATGTTGATATCATGAATGGAAATACTTTTTTTTTGAGTTTCAAATTTTCATACGACACAATCCACTCGTTAGTTCGGTTAAGCGCTATGTGCATTTTCGATTAATTTTATCGTGTAACTTTTTCTTTATCATTCGTAGAGAAATGTCGAATACTAGAAAAGTTCTTAAATTTAACTTTCTACAAATCTAGATTCTTTCGAAATTGGTTCAGCCACCAGGATATGAGTTTCTATTCGGACTATAATAGTTAAGATTCTAGAATTCTCCGCTTTTACTAACCTCAATATCAAGCTGCATTCAAAATTTCAGTTTGATATCATGAATGGAAATGCTTTTTTTTTTATTTTTAAATTTTCATACGACGCTATCCATTCGTTAGTTCGGTTAAGCGCTGTTAACATTTTCGGTTAATTTTTCTCGTGTAACTTTTTCTTTATCATGCGTAGAGAATGTCGAATAGTAGAAAAGTTCTTAAAATTTAATTTTCTACAAATCTAGATTCTTTCGAAATTGGTCCAGCCACCAGGAGATAAGTTCCTATTCGGACTATAATAGTTAAGATTTTAGAATTCTCCGCTTTTATTAACCTCAATATCAAGCTGCATTAAAAATTTCATGTTGATATCATGAATTAAAAGACTTTTTTTTTAGTTTTAAATTTTCATACGACACAATCCACTCGTCAGTTCGGGTAAGCGCTATGTACATTTTCGATTAATTTTATCGTGTAACTTTTTCTTTATCATTCGTAGAGAAATGTCGAATACTAGAAAAGTTCTTAAATTTAACTTTCTACAAATCTAGATTCTTTCGAAATTGGTTCAGCCACCAGGATATGAGTTTCTATTCGGACTATAATAGTTAAGATTTTAGAATTCTCCGCTTTCATTAACCTCAATATCAAGCTGCATTCAGAATTTCATTTTAATAACATGAATGAAAATACTTTTTTTTTTAGTTTTAAATTTTTATACGACACAATCCATTCGTTAGTTTAGTTTAGCGCTATGTACATTTTCGATTAATTTTTCTCGTGTAACTTTTTCTTTATCATTCGAAGAGAAATGTCGAATACGAGAAAAGTTCGTAAAATTTAATTTTCTACAAATCTAGATTCTTTCGAAAATTGTCCAGCAGCCAGGAGATGAGTTTCTGTTCGGACTATAATAGTTAAGATTTTAGAATTCTCCGCTTTTATTAACCTCAATATCAAACTGCATTCAAAATTTCATGTTGATATCATGAATGGAAATACTTTTTTTTTGAGTTTTAAATTTTCATACGACATAATCCATTCATTAGTTCGGTTTAGCGCTATGTACATTTTCGATTAATTTTTCTTGTGTAACTTTTTCTTTATCATTCGTAGAGAAATGTCGAATACTAGAAAAGTTCTTAAAATTTAATTTTCTACAAATCTAGATTCTTTCGAAATTGGCCAGCCACCAGGAGATGAGTTTCTATTCGGAATATAATAGTTAAGATTTTAGAATTCTTCGCTTTTATTAATCTCAATATTAAGCTGCATTCAAAATTTCATGTTGATATCATGAATGGAAATACTTTTTTTTTTGAGTTTTAAATTTTCATACGACACAATCCAATCGTTAGTTCGGTTTAGCGCTATGTACATTTTCGATTAATTTTTCTCGTGTAACTTTTTCTTTATCATTCGTAGAGAATTGTAGAATACTAGAAAAGTTCTTAAAATTTAATTTTCTACAAATCTAGATTCATTCGAAATTGGTCCAGCCACCAGGAGATGAGTTTCTATTTGGACTATAATAGTTAAGATTCTAGAATAATCCACTTTTATTAACCTCAATATCAAGCTGCATTCAAAATTTCATGTTGATATCATGAATGGAAATACTTTTTTTTTGAGTTTTAAATTTTCATACGACACAATCCATTCGTTAGCTCGGTTTAGCGCTATATAAATTTTCGATTAATAATTCTCGTGTAACTTTTTCTTTATCATTCGTAGAGAAATTTCGAATACTAGAAAAGTTCTTAAAATTTAATTTTCTACAAATCTAGATTCTTTCAAAATTGGTCCAGCCGCCAGGAGATGAGTTTCTATTCGGACCATAATAGTTAAGATTTTAGAATTCTCCGCTTTTATTATCTTCAATATCAAGCTGCATTCAAAATTTTATGTTGATATCATGAATGGAAATACTTTTTTTTGAGTTTTAAATTTAAATACGACTACGACACAATCCATTCGTTAGTTCGATTTAGCGCTATGTACATTTTCGATTAATTCTTCTCGTGTAACTTTTTCTTTATTATTCGTTGAGAAATGTCAAAAACTAGGAAAGTTCTTAAAATTTAATTTTCTACAAATCAAGATTCTTTCGAAATTTTTCAGCCACCAGGAGATGAGTTCCTATTCGGACTATAATAGTTAAGATTTTAGAATTCGCCGTTTTTATTAACCCCAATATCAAGCTGCATTCAAAATTTCATGTTGATGTCATGAATGGAAATAATTTTTTTTTTAGTTTTAAATTTTCATAAGACACAATCCATTCGTTAGTTCGGTTTAGCGCTATGTACATTTTCGATTAATATTTCTCGTGTAACTTTTTCTTTATCATTCGTAGGGAAATGTCGAATACTAGGAAAGTTCTTAAAGTTTAATTTTCTACAAATCTAGATTCTTTCGAAATTGGCCAGCCACCAGCAGATGAGTTACTATTCGGACTATAACAGTTAAGATTTCAGAATTCTCCGCTTTTATTAACCTCAATATCAAGCTGCATTAAATATTTCATGTTGATATCATGAATGGAAATACTTTTTTTTTTGAGTTTTAAATTTTCATACGACACAATCCATTCGTTAGTTCGACTTAGCGCTATGTACATTTTCGATTAATTTTTCTCGTGTAACTTTTTCTTTATCATTCGTAGAGAAATATCGAATACTAAAAAAGTTCTTAAATTTAATTTTCTACAAATCTAGATTCTTTCGAAATTGGTCCAGCCACCAGGAAATGAGTTTGTATTCGGACTATAATAATTAAGATTTGAGAATTCTCTGCTTTTATTAACCTCAATATCAAGCTGCATTCAAAATTTCATGTTGATATCATGGATGGAAATACTTTTTTTTGATTTTTAAATTTTCATACTACTCAATCCATTCGTTAGTCCGGTTAAGCGCTATGTGTGTTCTTAAAATTTAATTTTCTACAAATCTAGATTCTTTTGAAATTGGTCCAGTCACCAGGAGATGAGTTTCTAATTGGACTATAATAGTTAAGATTTTAGAATTCTTCGCTTTTATTAACCTCAATATCAAGCTGCATTCAAAACTTCATGTTGATATCATGAATGGAAATACTTGTTTTTTTGAGTTTTAAATTTTTATACGACACAATCCATTCGTTAGTTCGGTTTAGCGCTATGTACATTTTCGATTTATTTTTCTCGTGTAACTTTTTCTTTATCATTCGTAGAGAAATGTCGAATACTAGAAAAGTTCTTAAAATTTAATTTTCTACAAATCTAGATTCTTTCGAAATTAGTCCAGCCGCCAGGAGATGAATTTTTATTCCGAGTATAATAGTTAAGATTTTAGAATTCTCCGCTTTTACTTACCTCAATATCAAGCTGCATTCAAAATTTCATGTTGATGTCACGAATGGAAATACTTTTTTTTGAGTTTTAAATTTTCATTCAACAAAATCCATTCGTTAGTTCGGTTTAGCGCTATGTACATTTTCGATTAATTTTTCTCGTGTAACATTTCCTTTATCATTCGAAGTGAAATGTTGAATACTAGAAAAGTTCTTAAAATTTTATTTTTGATAAATCTTAATTCTTTCGAAATTGGTCCAGCCACCAGGAGATGAGTTTCTATTCGGAATATAATAGTTAAGATTTTAGAATTCTTCGCTTTTATTAACCTCAATATCAAGCTGCATTCAAAATTTCATGTTGATATCATGAATGGAAATACTTTTTTTTTATTTTTAAATTTTCATATGACACAATCCATTCGTTAGTTCGGTTTAGCGCTATGTACATTTTAGATTAATTTTTCTCGTGTAACTTTTTCTTTATCATTCGTAGAGAATGTCGAATACTAGGAAAGTTCTTAAAATTTAATTTTCTACAAATCTAGATTCTCTCGAAATTGGTCCAGCCGCCAGGAGATGAGTTTCTATTTGGACTGTAATAGTTAAGATTTTAGAATTCTTCGCTTTTATTAACCTCAATATCAAGCTGCATTCAAAATTTCATGTTGATATCATGAATGGAAATACTTTTGTTTGAGTTTCAAATTTTCATACGACACAATCCATTCGTTAGTTCGGTTTAGCGCTATGTACATTTTCGATTAATTTTTCTTGTTTAACTTTTTCTTTATCATTCGTAGAGAAATGTCTAATACTAAAAAATTCTTAAATTTAATTTTCTACAAATCTTGATTTTTTCGAAATGAGCCAGCCGCCAGGAGGTGAGTTTCTATTTGGACTATAATAGTTAAGATTTTAGAATTCTTCGCTTTTATTAACCTCAATATCAAGCTGCATTCACAATTTCATGTTGATGTCATGAATGGAAATACTTTTTTTTTGAGTTTTAAATTTTGATACGACACAATTTATTCGTTAGTTCGGTTTAGCGATATGTACATTTTCGATTAATTTTTCTCGTGTAACTTTTTCTTTATCATTCGTAGAGAAATGTCGAATACTACAAAACATCTTAACATTTAATTTTCTACAAATCTAGATTCTTTCGAAATTAGTCCAGCCGCCAGGAGATGAGTTACTATTCGGACTATAATAGTTAAGATTTTAGAATTCTCCGCTTTTATTAACCTCAATATCAAGCTGCATTCAAAATTTCATGTTGATGTCATGAATGGAAATACTTTTTTTATGTGTTTTAAATTTTCATACGACAAAATCCATTAGTTAGTTCGGTTTAGCGCTATGTACATTTTCGATTAATTTTTCTGGTGTACCTTTTTCTTTATCATTCGTAGAGAAATGTCGAATACTAGAAAAGTTCTTAAAATTTAATTTTCTACAAATCTAGATTCTTTCGAAATTGGTCCAGCCACCAGGAGATGAGTTTCTATTCGGACTATAATAGTTAAGATTTTAGAATTCTCCGCTTTTACTAACCTCAATTTCAAGCTGCATTCAAAATTTTATGTTGATATCATGAATGGAAATACTTTTGTTTCAGAGTTTTAAATTTTCATACGACACAATCCATTCGTTAGTTCGGTTAAGCGCTATGTACATTTTCGATTAATTTTGCTCGTGTAACTTTTTCTTTATCATTCGTAGAGAAATGTCGAATACTAGAAAAGTTCTTAAAACTTAATTTTCTACAAATTTAGATTCTTTTGAAATTGGTCCAGCCGTCAGGAGATGAGTTTCTATTCGGACCATAAAAGTTAAGATTTTAGAATTCTCCGCTTTTATTAACCTCAATATCAAGCTGCATTCAAAATTTCATGTTGATGTCACGAATGGAAATACTTTTTTTTGAGTTTTAAATTTTCATTCAACAAAATCCATTCGTTAGTTTGGTTTAGCGCTATGTACATTTTCGATTAATTTTTCTCGTGTAACATTTCCTTTATCATTCGAAGTGAAATGTTGAATACTAGAAAAGTTCTTAAAATTTTATTTTTGACAAATCTTAATTCTTTCAAAATTGGTCCAGCCACCAGGAGATGAGTTTCTATTCGGAATATAATAGTTAAGATTTTAGAATTCTCCGCTTTTAATAACCTAAGTATCAAGCTGCATTCAAAATTTCATGTTGATATCATGAATGGAAATACTTTTTTTTTATTTTTAAATTTTCATACGACACAATCCATTCGTTAGTTCGGTTTAGCGCTATGTACATTTTAAATTAATTTTTCTCGTGTAACTTTTTCTTTATCATTCGTAGAGAATGTCGAATACTAGGAAAGTTCTTAAAATTTAATTTTCTACAAATCTAGATTCTCTCGAAATTGGTCCAGCCGCCAGGAGATGAGTTTCTATTTGGACTGTAATAGTTAAGATTTTAGAATTCTTCGCTTTTATTAACCTCAATATCAAGCTGCATTCAAAATTTCATGTTGATATCATGAATGGAAATACTTTTGTTTGAGTTTCAAATTTTCATACGACACAATCCATTCGTTAGTTCGGTTTAGCGCTATGTACATTTTAAATTAATTTTTCTCGTGTAACTTTTTCTTTATCATTCGTAGAGAATGTCGAATACTAGGAAAGTTCTTAAAATTTAATTTTCTACAAATCTAGATTCTCTCGAAATTGGTCCAGCCGCCAGGAGATGAGTTTCTATTTGGACTGTAATAGTTAAGATTTTAGAATTCTTCGCTTTTATTAACCTCAATATCAAGCTGCATTCAAAATTTCATGTTGATATCATGGATGGAAATACTTTTTTTTTGATTTTTAAATTTTCATACGACTCAATCCATTCGTTAGTCCGGTTAAGCGCTATGTGTGTTCTTAAAATTTAATTTTCTACAAATCTAGATTCTTTCGAAATTGGTCCAGCCACCAGGAGATGAGTTTCTAATTGGACTATAATAGTTAAGATTTTAGAATTCTCCGCTTTTATTAACCTCAATATCAAGCTGCATTCAAAATTTCATGTTGATATCATGAATGGAAATACTTGTTTTTTTGAGTTTTAAATTTTCATACGACACAATCCATTCGTTAGTTCGGTTTAGCGCTATGTACATTTTCGATTAATATTTCTCGTGTAACTTTTTCTTTATCATTCGTAGAGAAATGTCGAATACTAGAAAAGTTCTTAAAATTTAATTTTCTACAAATCTAGATTCTTTCGAAATTAGTCCAGCCGCCAGGAGATGAGTTTTTATTCGGAGTATAATAGTTAAGATTTTAGAATTCTCCGCTTTTATTAACCTCAATATCAAGCTGCATTCAAAATTTCATGTTAATATCATGGATGGAAATACTTTTTTTTGATTTTTAAATTTTCATACGACTCAATCCATTCGTTAGTCCGGTTAAGCGCTATGTGTGTTCTTAAAATTTAATTTTCTACAAATCTAGATTCTTTCGAAATTGGTCCAGCCACCAGGAGATGAGTTTCTAATTGGACTATAATAGTTAAGATTTTAGAATTCTCCGCTTTTATTAACCTCAATATCAAGCTGCATTCAAAATTTCATGTTGATATCATGAATGGAAATACTTGTTTTTTTAAGTTTTAAATTTTCATACGACACAATCCATTCGTTAGTTCGGTTTAGCGCTATGTACATTTTCGATTTATTTTTCTCGTGTAACTTTTTCTTTATCATTCGTAGAGAAATGTCGAATACTAGAAAAGTTCTTAAAATTTAATTTTCTACAAATCTAGATTCTTTCGAAATTAGTCCAGCCGCCAGGAGATGAGTTTTTATTCGGAGTATAATAGTTAAGATTTAAGAATTCTCCGCTTTTATTAACCTCAATATCAAGCTGCATTCAAAATTTCATGTTGATATCATGAATGGAAATACTTTTTTTTGAGTTTTAAATTTTCATTCAACAAAATCCATTCGTTAGTTCGGTTTAGCGCTATGTACATTTTCGATTAATTTTTCTCGTGTAACATTTCCTTTATCATTCGAAGTGAAATGTTGAATACTAGAAAAGTTCTTAAAATTTTATTTTTGACAAATCTTAATTCTTTCGAAATTGGTCCAGCCACCAGGAGATGAGTTTCTATTCGGAATATAATAGTTAAGATTTTAGAATTCTTCGCTTTTATTAACCTCAATATCAAGCTGCATTCAAAATTTCATGTTGATATCATGAATGGAAATACTATTTTTTTGAGTTTTAAATTTTCATACGACACAATCCATTCGTTAGTTCGGTTAAGCGCTATGTACATTTTCGATTAATTTTTCTCGTGTAACTTTTTCTTTATCATTCGTAGAGAAATGTCGAATACCAGAAAAGTTCTTAAAATTTAATTTTCTACAAATCTAGATTCTTTCGAAAATGGTCCAGCCTCCAGGAGATGAGTTTCTATTCGGACCATAATAGTTAAGATTTTAGAATTCACCGCTTCTAATAACCTAAGTATCAAGCTGCATTCAAAATTTCATGTTGATATCATGAATGGAAATACTTTTTTTTTATTTTTAAATTTTCATACGACACAATCCATTCGTTAGTTCGGTTTAGCGCTATGTACATTTTAGATTAATTTTTCTCGTGTAACATTTTCTTTATCATTCGTAGAGAATGTCGAATACTAGGAAAGTTCTTAAAATTTAATTTTCTACAAATCTAACGTATGTGAAGTTGGCCCGAAAACCATCCCGAAAAACGCCTTTTCAATTTAGGTGTGTTTCTCCGCTAAATTCATTAAAAGACTGTTCAGCCCGAAAAATCAAAAAAATATATGGAGAAAATCAAATTCCTTCCCGAAAAAATAAAAACTATCTCACGTACACAAAACAAAATTTATGTTGAAAATCTATTACAAGAAAAGATTTTCCACACTTTAAATTAAGAAATTTAAAAACTAATTCCCTCAAATAAAATAGATTAAAAATTTTTCAACGACCTTAAAGTTTCGGTTCACAGAGGTTGGCAGATATAACAATATATTCCCAGTTAATACAGTGACCATCAGCATTAAACACACAAATGCTCATTAAGTTACAGCGGGAAAGAGGGCCTCCCCAGCTGATTTAATATAAACCATCCCGAAGAAAACATTTTAATATACATTTTGCGTCTTCGCTTAATTAAAAAAGCCTTTCAGCCCGAAAAATAATGCAAAATAACCGAAAATTAGAATCCATCCCATAAAATATTTATATAAAGTTTTGCTCTGGATCCCTAAAGTTTGATCTTCTAATTTTTAAACTAAGTATATTATAGTATGTGGATTACTAAAAATTCTATGATTGCTATAATAAATTCCAAACCAAGGTGACCATGTGATGTATCTCTGTTCACAGAGGTTTACGGATATAACGGAATATAATATTTGCTTGATAAAGCCATCAACAAAACACATCCGCAAGGCCATTACCATACCATGGGGAAATTGTCATATACAAACCATTTGCTATCCAAAGATTTTGACTGTGCGATGTACGAAAACGGCCATGTTTGAACATGTGTATCTCTGTTCACAGAAGTTTACGGAGATAACGGAATATGTTAATGGCTTGGTAAGACCATCAGCAAAACACATCCGCAAGGCCATTACCATACCATGGGGAAATTGTCATATACAAGCCATTTGCTATCCAAAGATTTTGACTGTGCGATGTACGAAAACGGCCATGTTTGAACATGTGTATCTCTGTTCACAGAGGTTTACGGAGATAACGAAATATGTTAATAGCTTGATAAGACCATCAGCAAAACACATCCGCAAGGCCATTACCATACCATGGGGAAATTGTCATATACAAGCCATTTGCTATCCAAAGATTTTAACTGTGCGATGTACGAAAACGGCCATGTTTCAACATGTGTATCTCTGTTCACAGAAGTTTACGGAGATAACGGAATATGTTAATGGCTTGATAAGGCCATCAGCAAAACACATCCCCAAAGCCATTACCATACCATGGGGAAATTGTCATATACAAGCCATTTGCTATCAAAAGATTTTGTCTGTGCGATGTACGAAAACGGCCATGTTTCAACATGTGTATCTCCGTTCACAGAGGTTTACGGAGATAACGGAATATGTTGATGGCTTGATAAGGCCATCAGCAAAACACATCCGCAAGGCCATTACCATACCATGGGGAAATCGTCATATACAAGCCATTTGCTATCCAAAGATTTTGACTGTGCGATGTACGAAAACGGCCATGTTTGAACATGTGTATCTCCGTTCACAGAGGTTTACGGAGATAACGGAATATGTTAATAGCTTGATAAGGCCATCAGCAAAACACATCCGCAAGGCCATTACCATACCATGGGGAAATCGTCATATACAAGCCATTTGCTATCCAAAGATTTTGACTGTGCGATGTACGAAAACGGCCATGTTTCAACATGTGTATCTCCGTTCACAGAGGTTTACGGAGATAACGGAATATGTTAATGGCTTGATAAGGCCATCAGCAAAACACATCCGCAAGGACATTACCATACAATGGGGAAATTGTCATATACAAGCCATTTGCTATTAAAAGATTTTAACTATGCGATGTACGAAAACGGCCATGTTTGAACATGTGTATCTCCGTTCACAGAGGTTTACGGAGATAACGGAATATGTTAATAGCTTGATAAGGCCATCAGCAAAACACATCCGCAAGGCCATTACCATACCATGGGGAAATCGTCATATACAAGCCCTTTGCTATCCAAAGATTTTAACTGTGCGATGTACGAAAACGGCCATGTTTCAACATGTGTATCTCCGTTCACAGAGGTTTACGGAGATAACGGAATATGTTAATGGCTTGATAAGTCCATCAGCAAAACACATCCGCAAGGCCATTACCATACCATGGGGAAATTGTCATATACAAGCCATTTGCTATCCAAAGATTTTAACTGTGCGATGTACGAAAACGGCCATGTTTGAACATGTGTATCTCCGTTCACAGAGGTTTACGGAGATAACGGAATATGTTAATAGCTTGATAAGGCCATCAGCAAAACACATCCGCAAGGCCATTACCATACTATGGGGAAATTGTCATATACAAGCCATTTGCTATCCAAAGATTTTGACTGTGCGATGTACGAAAACGGCCATGTTTCAACATGTGTATCTCCGTTCACAGAGGTTTACGGAGATAACAGAATATGTTAATAGCTTGATAAGGCCATCAGCAAAACACATCCGCAAGGCCATTACCATACCATAGGGAAATTGTCATATACAAGCCATTTGCTATCCAAAGATTTTGACTGTGCGATGTACGAAAACGGCCATGTTTCAACATGTGTATCTCCGTTCACAGAGGTTTACGGAGATAACGGAATATGTTAATAGCTTAATAAGGCCATCAGCAAAACACATCCACAAGGCCATTACCATACCATGGGGAAATTGTCATATACAAGCCATTTGCTATTAAAAGATTTTGACTGTGCGATGTACGAAAACGGCCATGTTTGAACATGTGTATCTCTGTTCACAGAGGTTTACGAAGATAATGGAATACGTTAATAGCTTGATAAGGCCATCAGCAACACACATCCGCAAAGCCATTACCATACCATGGGGAAATCGTCATATACAAGCCATTTGCTATCCAAAGATTTTGACTGTGCGATGTACGAAAATGGCCATGTTTCAACATGTGTATCTCCGTTCACAGAGGTTTACGGAGATAACGGAATATGTTAATAGCTTGATAAGGCCATCAGCAAAACACATCCGCAAGGCTATTACTATACCATGGGGAAATTGTCATATACAAGCCATTTGCTATCCAAAGATTTTGACTGTGCGATGTACGAAAACGGCCATGTTTGAACATGTGTATCTCCGTTCACAGAGGTTTACGGAGATAACGGTATATGTTATTTATTTGATAAGGCCATCAGCAAAACACATCCGCAAGGCCATTACCATACCATGGGGAAATTGTCATATACAAGCCATTTGCTATCCAAAGATTTTAACTGTGCGATGTACGAAAACGGCCATGTTTGAACATGTGTATCTCCGTTCACAGAGGTTTACGGAGATAACGGAATATGTTAATGGCTTGATAAGGCCATCAGCAAAACACATCCGCAAGGCCATTACCATACCATGGGGAAATTGTCATATACGTTAAAAGATTTTAACAGTCCGCGAACGAAAAATCAATAACGACCGAATCAAATACGGGCCATTTTTTAAAGTTAGTTTCAATATATAATCTAAACGATTTCAGCCAACCAGAAATCGCATTAATATTATGGCTAGAACTAACCATATCGGTCAACGGAAATGGTGACGTGGAATCAGAGTCAGTCGTTTGAGCTGCAACTATAAGCGCGTAATATAAAATTGTCGAGCACGGTTTATAAGGAGCCCGTACCAAACTGCCTGTAGCATCTAAGTGAACTGTCAGGTTTTTATTTTTATTTGTTCCCCGCATAATTTTTAATATATTGTTTTGTAATGTACTATATGTTATTACAACGAATGGGCGACGCATAATTTTCTGAATGTATTTATCAACGCCCGATTCTTCTTTTTTCCACTCCTCATCAATGTCAATGAAGCTGTGTTCACAAGTCGGATGGAAATCCCAAAATCCCACATCCGAGATTTTTTTAATTTTTGTTATGTTTTTTGCTCTATATATTTGGTCTATTTTTTGTGACATAGCTGTCAAAATATAAATTTATTTTTAATTACGCTTATCTTAATTACAGTGATTACCGTCTTCTTCGTATTTTTGTGTTTAATAAAATTTTCTTTCATTATAAATAAAAAATCGTTTCGTATATATTAGTTATTCAGTTTTTAATAAATTCTTTTTGCTTTTCATTCGTTTTTCATAAATTTCCAGCCATTACAGTTTCTCAGTTTTTATTAAATTCATTTTTATTTTCATAAAATTTTCGATATAAATTTCGCGTCATTTTGTTTTAGTTTTGCAATTTTTTTTCTTTTAAATATTTTATATTAGTTTCGGGTATTTTAATCAGTGATTAAGTTATAAAAAATGTCTTTTTCAAGACAAACAATATTCGATTTGTTAAGTGGGGATTTGGTCATTTTAAATGCCGTACTTGTATTGTATTTACAATGCGAAATTGATAAATATGAGGATAAATCCCGTAGTGTCAGACGATTTGGGGTGAACCCCGTCAATCGCAACAGACATCAGCAAGGTTTCTATAAAAACCTTGTTGCGGAAATGCGGTTAGTAGATACGGAATCTTTTGTGAATTTCCATCGCATGACACCCGGCGCGTTTGATGAGTTGCTCGCAATGGTGGGTCCTCTCATCCAGAAGAATGATATTGGTGAACGTTCAATATCAGCAGGTCAAAGATTATCTTTAACCCTAAGGTAATTATTATAAACATTGTTTTATATTCAAGATATTTTTATATATGTACATTCAAATTTTTTCAGATACCTTGCAAGTGGTGACAGTATGGTGTCAATTGGGAAGTACTCCTATCGCATAGGGAAGAGTACAACATCCGTAATAATAAGAAAAACGTGCGAATCGTTGTGGCAAATTTTAAAGCGGATTGTGTTTCCGAATCCTAGTGAGATGATGTGGCGAGAAATTAGTCGTCAATTCCAAGAACAATGGAACTTTCCACATTGTTTAGGGTCGATGGATGGAAAGCACGTTATAATACAAGTATTTTTAAATAAAATTTAAATAATATATTTTTGTGAATCATAAACATATTTTTCATTTATAGGCGTTTTCCCATAGCGGTTCCATCAACCGAAACTATAAGCACAGCCATAGTGTGGTACTCTTCGCAATCGCCGATGCCGACTACAAATTTATTGTTGTCGATATCGGAGCACCAGGCCATACAGGGGATAGTAATATCTTTCGGCGAAGTACTTTTGGCAGAGCAGTTATAAGCGGTGGTTCTGTGTTAAACGTGCCACCTGCAGAGAATCTCGCGGACAATTTAAAATATCCGTACGTGTTTGTTGGTGATGAAGCATTCCCGCTGCTTCCCAATTTAATGCGTCCGTATCCAGGGCGAAACACCTCGATATTGCCAAGTGACAAATCGGCTTTTAATTATAGATTGTCACGAGCCAGAAGAGTTGTGGAAAACGCGTTCGGCATACTATCGAACAGGTGGCGCATTTACCGAAGACCAATCATAGCCAGTAAAGCGACAGTGTTGGGCATAATCAAAGCCACTGTCGTTTTACACAACTGGTTACGGGAGAAAAAAATAAAAGAATATTTTTCTTCAGATCTAGTGGACAGTGACATTGGTGGAACATTTCGACCAGGAAGATGGCGTGATGAAGATAGCGGTGGCTTGCAGGATGTGCATCACATAGGGTCAAATAACTCGAGTAGAAGTGCACTGGATATAAGAGACCAATTTAGTAAATATTTCAATGAAGTCGATATATTGGAATGGCAGTACTCAACTGTTCATTGAAAGAAAATAATTAAATTAAATTTTGGTATATATATATATATGTTTTCTATTATATATATATATATATATATATATATATATATATATATATATATATATATATATATATATATATATATATATATATATATATATATATATATATAAATATGTATATTTAAATTAAGAAAAAATAATAATAATTCATTAAATAATAACGAAAAATTGTTGTTTCATTGATTTCATTCAAATTGTTTCATTACCTGCGTTTTTCTGATAACAATCGAGTAGAGTTCGCGATAGCTATTTTCAAATTTAAAATTAAAAATTTAATTGTTTTTAAATTAAATAATTTAGATTTAATAGGAATCTATGTATAACCAAAAAAATCCATCATAAAAGTTGTACAGAACAACGATATTACAAGAAAACCATTGAACTTTTATGATGGATTTTTTTTGGTTATAGTGATTCCTATTAAATCTAAACTGTAATTTAAAAAAAATAAATTTTTAATTTGAAAATAGCTATGCAAACTCTACTCGATTGTTATCACAAAAACCCAAAATAGCACTTTTATCTGGAGGGCATATGTCAGTTTCACAAATTCTGGATCCACCTGTGACGCATATACCATTAACAAGCTTCTCTGCGCATCAACATTTTGGCTCGGTTGGGGAATCGGTTGGGTCGTGTGGAGCTTAATTAATTCACGATGCGCCTCCATCGTTTGCATAACCGAATGCAAAACCGGTTGCATCGGATTATCATCCGTTCGTTTCCGCTTATTGGACGGACCAGGCCTTCGATTTCGTACAAGTGACGGAGGTACAGGTGACGGAGGTACAGGCGACGGAGGTACAGACGACAGAGGTTCAGGCGAACTGAACGATTCCGTTTCAACCTCAAAAACCTCCTCACAATTTAGCTCCGAAGTAGTTTCATCAAACAGATTTTGATAATGGTTGACCATCGTGAAACTACTTTCGGTTGGCCTAAAATGAAAATAATTGTACATTTAGAATTGGAATATTTTTTTATTAACAATTGATTTCACATAATACTTTACGTGTCAAATGTTCCATCATATTCTTAACATTTATATATATATACCTACATAATATATATAGATATGCATATACATATACATGTTCATATACATATACATGTATATGTACATGTACATATACATGTACATATACATATACATATACTTACATATACATGTATGTACATGTACATATACATGTACATGTACATATACATGTACATGTACATGTACATATACATATCCATATACATATACATATACATATACATATACATATACATATACATATACATATACATATACATATACATATACATATATGCAAATACATATACATGTACATGTACATGTACATATACGTGTATACGTGTATACATGTACATATA
Organism: Nephrotoma flavescens; assembly: GCA_932526605.1. Taxonomy (NCBI): domain Eukaryota; kingdom Metazoa; phylum Arthropoda; class Insecta; order Diptera; family Tipulidae; genus Nephrotoma; species Nephrotoma flavescens. Next base: position 17,953 of record CAKOBK010000185.1, on the reverse strand, counting down.
CATGTAAACAGGTAACAATCACAGTAAACAGGTAAACAGGTAAACAAACACAATAGTTGCCAACTAAACCTCTTTGGCTTCTGTCTTGGTCTAAATAGTTTGGGGAGTGATTTTTCAAAAAGACTTATTTCCATTTTTGGTACACACCAAAAGAAACTTTAATATCCACAATAATTTGAAACTGCCGAACTGAAATCTGAAATAATATCACTCTTGACCAAAAATAGAAATAAGTCTGTTTGAAAAATCACTCCTGTATGTATATCCAACCAGGATTTCTATTTCCACTCGTTTCTCTGCTTATGAAAATTTTTCGTTAATAAATTATTTAATTAAATTATATATATATATATATATATATATATATATATATATATATATATATATATATATATATATATATATATATATATATATATATATATATATATATATATATATATGTATATATATATATATATATATATATATATATATATATATATATACATATACATATCCATATACATATACATATACATATACATATACATATACATATACATATACATATACATATACATATACATATACATATATGCAAATACATATACATGTACATGTACATGTACATATACGTGTATACGTGTATACATGTACATATACATGTAAACAGGTAACAATCACAGTAAACAGGTAAACAGGTAAACAAACACAATAGTTGCCAACTAAACCTCTTTGGCTTCTGTCTTGGTCTAAATAGTTTGGGGAGTGATTTTTCAAAAAGACTTATTTCCATTTTTGGTACACACCAAAAGAAACTTTAATATCCACAATAATTTGAAACTGCCGAACTGAAATCTGAAATAATATCACTCTTGACCAAAAATAGAAATATGTCTGTTTGAAAAATCACTCCTGTATGTATATCCAACCAGGATTTCTATTTCCACTCGTTTCTCTGCTTATGAAAATTTTTCGTTAATAAATTATTTAATTAAATTATATATATATATATATATATATATATATATATATATATATATATATATATATATATATATATATATATATATATATATATATATATATATATATATATATATATATATATATATATATATATATATATATATATATATATATATATATATATATATATATATATATATATATATATATATATATATATATATATATATATATATATATATATATATATATATATATATATATATATATATATATATATATATATATATATATATATATATATATATATATATATATATATATATATATATATATATATATATATATATATATATATATATATATATATATATATATATATATATATATATATATATATATATATATATATATATATATATATATATATATATATATATATATATATATATATATATATATATATATATATATATATATATATATATATATATATATATATATATATATATATATATATATATATATATATATATATATATATATATATATATATATATATATATATATACATATATGTATATATATATATATATATATATATATATATATATATATATATATATATATATATATATATATATATATATATATATATATATATATATATATATATATATATATATATATATATATATATATATATATATATATATATATATATATATATATATATATATATATATATATATATATATATATATATATATATATATATATATATATATATATATATATATATATATATATATATATATATATATATATATATATATATATATATATATATATATATATATATATATATATATATATATATATATATATATATATATATATATATATATATATATATATATATATATATATATATATATATATATATATATATATATATATATATATATATATATATATATATATATATATATATATATATATATATATATATATATATAATTTATATATATATATAAATATATATATATAAAAAAAACTAACTCGGGGATTATCATGTCCTCCAAGAAGCTCATTGTTCTATTGAGCCACGCATCTTTTTTGGTTGACATACCGGCTTCTTAGCACTTTCCACCGTTTTTTGCACTGTTCGACGCTGTACCCTACAACCTCCGCAATTTCGTCCCATAATATTCTTTTAAGTGTTATATTCTTGTAATTGACGTGCGACATGTCGTACAAGGGCTCCCGTCCCGGTTTCTTAATCTCCTCTAACATTTGTTCGTCGCGTTCCCGTGTCCCCATTTCTGAAAAAATAAATTTTTGTATTAATTAATGTAATACATTTATAATATTAAATTTAATATGCACATACCGTTTGATTAATATTTTCAATTTCTAATTGATGCTGCGAATTAATAAACAAACAATTAATTAACAAACAATTAATAAACATACAATTTAATACTAAAAACTTAACACACACTGTTGACACTGTTTTACAACACAATACAAAAAATCCAAATGTCATTAAGAAGTAGTCATTACAACACACACAAAAATGAGCAAAAAAGTATATTGATCTACAAAATGTAGCTGAATAATTATTTTTGAATTGTTAAGTTGGTCGTCTGCAGGATTTTTGCTCAAAAGTTGCAATTTTTCTACTTCTTGGGATGGAAGGGGGCGTGTATTTTGTATAATTTGTGAGATTTGATTGGTTAAAATGGTGGGATTTTAAATCTCGGATTTCCATCCGACTTGTGAACAAAGCTTGAAATCGTCTGAATGGCGATCATTTAGCTGTAGTGCTTCAGATCTTATTTTCCGTAAGACGTCATGGGATTTCGATTTTACAATCGTATTGGTTTTTATAACAAAATCGATATCTTCCTCCATCATTCAATTTTCGGAAACGTTCTCAACAGATTGTTCGAACAATTTCTTTCGTAATACATCTCGGTTATAGCCTGACGTAAAAGTAAATTGTTTTGTGATGTGAACAATAGGGTCATTTGATGCATAAACCTCAAATTGTCCATGATTTAAATTTTTATTAATAATCTTATATTTTCTGCAATTCTGTTTCAGGTTTTTATGGCCACAATAAGTTCGTATTGTTAAATGATTTGTTAAAACATCGTAGCCCTTTACTTTGGAGGGCGAAGTCCGAGATTCATACCTCCTCGCGGTGCTCTCTGGGTAACTCTAAATGAATCAGGCGGTGTAGTGGAGACGAGCAGCTAAATCCTGTTTATAGTCATGGACACTACATGTCAGGGCGAGCCATTGGCGCCTCAAAACCAATGCCAAACCAGCGTCTGTTTTCCACGTTAGGAGCGACTGAAGCGGGCGTCTGTCTTGTATCAAGCGGCTCGCTATATAAATGTGTTCAAGGTAGGACTGGATGCCTCAAGATTCTCACCAGTACGTGACCCACACACGTAACAAGCGGGTTGAGCGGAAGGCCAACAACCTCCCCTCATAAAAACTCACCAAGTTATGAACCCTAAACAAAGGCCTCGGATAACCATATCGGATTCATTACAAACCTAACCCCGGAAATTGTACACGGACAACGCTTTAAAAATGGAAACATGGAATGTGCTTAGCCTCTTAAGACCTTTAGATCTCCAGAACCTATCGAACCAAGCAAAGAGTTACACATTAGACGTACTTGCACTACAAGAGCTTAGATGGTCTGGGAGTGGGATCCATGACACCACCAATGGTTACACTCTTCATTACAGCGGCCATCAGAACGGAGGAGAATTTGGAGTTGGCTTCCTCATCCATCGGCGCGTGAAGCATCATATCATCGATTTCCGCCCTATCAACATGCGGATATGCACGGTCAGACTTCGCACTAAGAAATTTAACATCACGATCGTTAATGTGCATGCACCCACCGAAGATAAATCAGATGACATCAAAGATCTTTTCTTTGTCGAACTGGAGGAAGTCATCAATAACATACCGCACCACGACATTAAAATCATCGTGGGCGACTTTAATGCAAAAATCGGTAGGAGTGCAGAAAATACATCGCACATCGGTCCTAACAGCCTGCACCTAACTAGTAATAACAACGGCCAACGAGTCACCGACCTGGCAATAACGTACAACTTAGTTGTATCAAGTACGTTTTTCCCACATAAGAGAATCCACAAAGTAACGTGGAGATCGAATGATGGGAGAACGGAAAATCAAATCGATCACGTCATGGTGTCTAAGAGGCACTCCACCAGCATATCTGACGTTAGATCTTACAGAGGTGCAGAGATGGACAGCGATCATATGCTTGTCATATTTAAATATAAGTGCAAACTGTCATCTACGTTTAACAGACAAGCACAAAAGACCGTTCGATGGAATGTCAATGCTCTAAAAGACCAAGCGTCATTGCAGAGTTACCAATCAGCTGTCACTAACTATTTAGGGCGGCCCAGCAACAACGAAGAAGCTCCCTCTAACATCGAGGAGCAGTGGCACGCTATACAGTCAGCCATAACCACCGCGGCGCAAAATACCATCGGAAGAAGACCTCCGAGGCCCCGCAAGGATTGGTTCGATGACCAATGCCGTAGGGTCGTCGAAAATTAACGTACGCTTCGTGAAAAATGGTTGGCTCGCAACACTAGAAGCACTCTAGCAGAATATTTCCGCGCTAGGAAAGCCTCGACTAAATACCTTCGACAAAAAAAGCGCGAACATATGAGATTATGCATCGAAAACATCAGCTTCCAAGCGGAACTGGGAAACTCAAGGGACTGTTTTGCCAACGCCAGAAATCTCACTAAAGACTTCCACCCAAGAAGTACAGCCATCAAAGACGGGGATGGAGAGTTGAGAACAAACGTGGCTGATGTTCTCTCAGTATAGCAAACCTACTTTCAAAATCTGCTAAATCGGAATGACGACGTGACCCCCATTAGAGCAATAGCTCCTCCAGGTGAAGAGGTCTTTGTCGAATATTACACAGTGGAGGAAGTACACGCAGCTATTAGTCGATTGAAAAACGGAAAGGAACCCGGTCTCGATGGAATCCCCCCCGAATTGATTAAACTCGGAGGCGCTACTCTTGCAACAAGTCTATACGATCTCGTCGTCTGTATTTGGGACCAAGAAGAGCTGCCTGAGAATTGGAAGACCGCGCTCATATGTCCGCTGCATAAAAAAGGCGACCGTCTTAAATGTGAAAACTATCGTGGCATATCCCTATTGAACGCTGCTTACAAAGTGTTGGCTAATGTTGTACTTGCCAGACTCATCCCTTTCGCCGAAAACATCATTGACGACTATCAATGTGGTTTTCGACCCAACCGATCAACCACGGACCAGTGTTTTACCATGAGGATGATCTTGGAAAAATGTTGGGAGTACAACATAACCATACATCAACTATATATAGACTTCCGGCAGGCATATGACAGTATAAACCGCGACAACTTATGGGCCGCGCTCATATGCCTAGGTATCCCAGAGAAACTCGTTTCGCTGTGTAAATTAACAACGTATGGGTCTGTATGTAGAATCGTAATTGAAGGAACTGTGTCAGACTCCTTTAAAATAACATCTGGCGTTCGACAAGGTCATGCACTCGCGCCTTTGCTGTTCAATTTGGTGCTTGAGTACGTAGTGAGAAAAAGCAACATCGAAACTTCGCGCTGTATATTTAATAAATCCGGCCAAATTCTTGGATATGCAGATGATATCGTGCTTCTTGGCCGAAGACCTAGCGATATCAAAGACAGTTTCATACCGCTCGATCGCTGCGCAAGAAGACTTGGTTTGGAGGTGAACAGCAGTAAAACCAAATATCTAACAACACCCAGGAACATCTCTAGTGCAAATCTCGGAATTGGCGACCACAATTTTGATGGTGTCGAAAACTTTAAATACCTCGGGTCAGTTATAACATCACTGAATGAAATGCAGGCAGAAATAAAAGCCCGAATCGCTGCCGGACAACGAGTTTTCTACGCCCAATCAAGATTATTGCGTTCGAAACATCTATCGCAGTCGTGCAAGCCCGCACTTTATAAAGCACTAATAAGACCTGTGCTGACTTTCGGAAGCGAGAGCTGGACCATGACCTCTAACGATTGTAGATTGTTATCTACATTCGAAAGGAAGGTCATCCGTTCAATTTTTGGTCCAACTAAAGTTGCGAACAACGAATATCGGATTCGTATGAATCACGAAATAAAGCAACTCCTCGGAGGCAGCAATATCATCGGATTCATTAAATCCAATCGAGTGAGATGGCTCGGCCACGTTACAAGGTCCCAACAACAACGGATGATATATAAAGTGTTTCACCAACAACCAGCCGGAGTACGTCGTAGAGGAAGACCCCGACTACGCTGGCGTGACGACATTGAACAAGATCTGCAAGCATTAGGATGTCGAAACTGGAGGACGAGAGCAATGGATCGGGATGGATGGAGGGCCATTGTGCAGGCGGAGAAATCCCTTCATGGGATGTGAAAGCCAGAGAGAGAGAGAGAGCCCTTTACTTTTATCAAGCACCCCGTTTTTTTCATTAAAAGATTGGAAATAACTGATCTGTATAAGTAACAATTTAAATTTCGCTCATCAGCTAAATAAATTTGTTTCCAAACAATTTCGGAAACATCTAAAGTGTAACTGCATATTTTATAGTAAGGTTTTGATTTTAAAATACTTGTTATTTTAACGTCCTCGCTAGGCTTACAAATATTATTTTTTGATTCAATCTCCGTATTTAAATTTGCAGATTTTTCGAGATGTAGACATTTATTGGAATCAACTGGTGGTGAAAATTTTTCAATATGATTAGCATTCAGGATTTCACTGTTTATAGTTGAGTCTAAACTTTTGTTTTGATTGGAATCTAAACAATTCAATTCGATTTTTGTCGAATCTATGCTTTGTTCACTACAAGTAAAGTTTCCTGTAATATGATTGCGCCATACATTATACAAACGCGTACGATTCACTAGATTGTTTTTTACTGAAACAATTTTACATAACTGGCGCATGTGATCAGTATCTGAAGTAGTAAATTTAATACTCGTAAACGGTAACTTTTTAATAGCTATTTTTACCACCTCTACTGTTATTACACTTCTTTTTTTTTATAATTAGACTTAATTATCGCTTTTTTTACCATTTTAAGAATGATAAAAATTATTTCAAAATTTAAAGTGTAAAAGATAATGCGATTATTCTAAAACCAAGGTTGAATTTTAATTCATAAAAATACCTAAAGGTTAAAGAGAATATCCAAATAGAAAGCCGAGGTCAAAAATATAATACGAAACAAAAATTATCAATAAAATCAACAAGATAAAATATTCGGGAAAAGCAAACTCAGTTTAGTTTTAAAAAAAACTGTTTATATCATATAGTTAAAAGCCACAAAAAATCTCACAAAAATTATTACGATACGCACAGTACAAAGTCTGAAATAGTAATGAACAGAAGCGAGGAAAAAAAATTTCTTTTATACTCTCGCAGAAAAAAAAAATATTTTTACTTGTACTATATATTTAAACTAATTCCAATAATAAATGTTTTTTAAAAAATCCTTTGGATTGTCTCGGTCGATTTTGATGAATTTTCATTGATAATTAAATAATATAAAGTGTGATGTCTTTCTAATTGTCTAAATCAGAACATGTATATAGGAAGGAAAGAGGAATTAGGAAATATATAAACAAAGTAAATATTTTTATAAATTTATAGGACATACACAGTTACATATATCTGCCAACCTATGGGAACGGTTAAATTCATGGTGACGTATGAGCATCATTCCGATGCCTAATTTAAGAGAAGCGAACATTAAATCAGCTGGAGTGGCCCCTTATCCCCATTGTAAGATAACGAGTATCTGTGTTGTGATAATAATTACATTTAAGGGCCACATATAAGTATATCTGCCAAGCTCTGCGAACCGAAATTTTAATGTCGTTAAACAAATTTCAATAAATTTTAATTGAGGGAATTATCTTTGGCTTGTATATGATGCTTATTCCCATAGTATACGACGATTTCTCCATGGTATGGTAATGGCCTTGCGGATGTGTTTTGCTGATGGCCTTATCAAGCCATTAACATATTCCGTTATCTCCGTAAAGTTCTCTGAACGGAGATACACATGTTGAAACATGGCCGTTTTCGTACATCGCACAGTTAAAATCTTTTAATAGCAAATGGCTTGTATATGACAATTTCCTCAAGGTATGGTAATGGCCTTGCGGATGTGTTTGGCTGATGGCCTTATCAAGCTATTAACATATTCCGTTATCTCCGTAAACCTCTGTGAACGGAGATACACATGTTCAAACATGGCCGTTTTCGTACATCGCACAGTCAAAATCTTTGGATAGCAAATGGCTTGTATATAACGATTTCCCCATGGTATGGTAATGGCCTTGCAAATGTGTTTTGCTGATGGCTTTATCAAGCCATTAACATATTCCGTTATCTCCGTAAACCTCTGTGAACAGAGATACACATGTTGAAACATGGCCGTTTTCGTACATCGCACAGTTAAAATCTTTGGATAGCAAATGGCTTGTATATGACAATTTCCCCATGGTATGGTAATGGCCTTGCGAATGTGTTTTGCTGATGGCCTTATCAAGCTATTAACATATTCCGTTATCTCCGTAAACCTCTGTGAACGGAGATACACATGTTCAAACATGGCCGTTTTCGTACATCGCACAGTCAAAATCTTTGGATAGCAAATGGCTTGTATATGACAATTTCCCCATGGTATGGTAATAGCCTTGCGGATGTGTTTTGTTGATGGCCTTATCAAGCTATTAACATATTCCGTTATCTCCGTAAACCTCTGTGAACAGAGATACACATGTTCAAACATGGCCGTTTTCGTACATCGCACAGTCAAAATCTTTGGATAGCAAATGGCTTGTATATGACGATTTCCCCATGGTATGGTAATGGCCTTGCGGATATGTGTTGCTGATGGCCTTATCAAGCCATTAACATATTCCGTTATCTCCGTAAACCTCTGTGAACAGAGATACACATGTTGAAACATGGTCGTTTTCGTACATCGCACAGTTAAAATCTTTGGATAGCATTTGGCTTGTATATAACAATTTCCTCATGGTATTGTAATGGCCTTGCGGATGTGTTTTGCTGATGGCCTTATCAAGCTATTAACATATTCCGTTATCTCCGTAAACCTCTGTGAACGGAGATACACATGTTCAAACATGGCCGTTTTCGTACATCGCACAGTTAAAATCTTTTAATAGCAAATGGCTTGTATATGACAATTTCCCCATGGTATGGTAATGGCCTTGCGGATGTGTTTTGCTGATGGCCTTATCAAGCCATTAACATATTCCGTTATTTCCGTAAACTTCTGTGACCAGAGATACACATGTTGAAACATGGCCGTTTTCGTACATCGCACAGTTAAAATCTTTGGATAGCAAATGGCTTGTATATGACAATTTCCCCATGATATGGTAATAGCCGTGCGGATGTGTTTTGCTGATGGCCTTATCAAGCTATTAACATATTCCGTTATCTCCGTAAACCTCTGTGAACGGAGATACACATGTTCAAACATTGCCGTTTTCGTACATCGCACAGTCAAAATCTTTTGATAGCAAATGGCTTGTATATAACAATTTCCTCATAGTATGGTAATGGCCTTGCGGATGTGTTTTGCTGATGGCCTTATCAAGCTATTAACATATTCCGTTATCTCCGTAAACCTCTGTGAACGGAGATACACATGTTCAAACATGGCCGTTTTCGTACATCGCACAGTTAAAATCTTTTAATAGCAAATGGCTTGTATATGACAATTTCCCCATGGTATGGTAATGGCCTTGCGGATGTGTTTTGCTGATGGCCTTATCAAGCCATTAACATATTCCGTTATCTCCGTAAACCTCTGTGAACAGAGATACACATGTTGAAACATGGCCGTTTTCGTACTTCGCACAGTTAAAATCTTTGGATAGCAAATTGCTTGTATATGACAATTTCCCCATGGTATGGTAATGGCCTTGCGGATGTGTTTTGTTGATAAAGCCATCAAATATTATATTCCGTTATATCCGTAAACCTCTGTGAACAGAGATACATCACATGGTCACCTTGGTTTGGAATTTATTATAGCAATCATAGAATTTTTAGTAATCCACATACTATAATATACTTAGTTTAAAAATTAGAAGATGAAACTTTAGGGATCCAGAGCAAAACTTTATATATATATTGTCAAGACCTAAATAGCCGTATATACCGCTAGTGCAATTCATCTCTGGTATTTGTTCCACAGAATTTTATATTTTGCTAGAAATTCTCACTCGAGAAGTCTTTATCCACACAAATACACATCATATACATCATTTTTCACCTGATATGAAAATGAAATTTGCATGGTTTATTAGCACAGCCAAGACCTAAATAGCCGTATATACTGCTAGTGCAATTTATCTCTGGTATTTATTCCACAGAATTTTAAAATTTGCTAGAAATTGTCACTCGAGAAGTCTTTATCCATACAGATTCACATCAACATTTACATCATTTTTCCACCTGATATGAAAATTAAACTCGCAGGGTTTATTAGCACAGCCAAGATCTTAATAGCCGTATATACTGCTAGTGCAACTTAACTCTGGTATTTGTTCCACAGAATTTTAAAGTTTGCTAGAAATTCTCACTCGAGAAGTCTTTATTCATACAGATTCACATCAACATTTACATCACTTTTCCAACTGATATGAAAATGAAACTCGCAGGGTTTATAAGCACAGCCAAGCCCTAAATAGATGTATATACCGCTAGTGCAATTTATCTCTAGTATTTGCTCCAGATAATTTTATAATTTACTAGAAATTCTCACTCGAGAAGTCTTTATTTAAACAAATACACATCATATACATCATTTTTCCACCTGATATGAAAATGAAATTCGCAGGGTTTATTAGCACAGCCAAGACCTAAATAGCCGCATATAACGCTAGTGCAATTTATCTCTGGTATTTGTTCCACAGAATTTTAAAGTTTGCTAGAAATTCTCACTCGAGAAGTCTTTATCCATACAGATTCACATCAACATTTACATCATTTTACCACCTGATATGAAAATAAAACTCGCAGGGTTTATTAGCACAGTCAAGACCTAAATAGCTGTATATACCGCTAGTGTAATTTATCTCTGGTATTTGCTCCACAGAATTTTAAAGTTTACTAGAAATTCTCACTCGAGAAGTCTTTATGCACAAAAATACACATCATATACATCATTTTTCCACCTGATATGAAAATGAAATTCACAGGGTTTATTAGCACAGCCAAGACCTAAATAGCCGCATTTACCGCTAGTGCAATTTATCTCTGGTATTTGTTCCACAGAATTTTAAAATTTGCAAGAAATTCTCACTCGAGAAGTCTTTATCCACACAAATACACATCATATACATCATTTCTTCACCTGATATGAAAATTAAATTTGCATGGTTTATTAGCACAGCCAAGACCTAAATAGCCGTATATACCGCTAGTGCAATTTATTTCTGGTATTTATTCCACAGAATTTTAAAATTTGCTAGAAATTGTCACTCGAGAAGTCTTTATCAATACAGATTCACATCAACATTTACATCATTTTTCCAGCTGATATGAAATTATAATAATTTACTAGAAATTCTCACTCGAGAAGTCTTTATGTAAACAAATACACATCATATACATCATTTTTCTACCTGATATGAAAATGAAATTCGCAGGGTTTATTAGCACAGCCAAGACCTAAATAGCCGCATATAACGCTAGTGCAATTTATCTCTGGTATTTGTTCCACAGAATTTTTAATTTGCTAGAAATTCTCACTCGAAAAGTCCTTATCCATAAAGATTTACATCAACATTTACATCATTTTACCACCTGATATGAAAATAAAACTCGCAGGGTTTATTAGCACAGTCAAGACCTAAATAGCCGTATATACCGCTAGTGCAATTTATTTCTAGTATTTGCTCCAGATAATTTTATAGTTTACTAGAAATTCTCACTCGTGAAGTCTTTATGTACACAAATACACATCATATATATCATTTTTCCACCTGATATGAAAATAAATCTCGCAGGGATTATTAACACAGCCAAAACCTAAATAGCCGTATATACCGCTATTGCAATTTATCTCTGGTATTTGTTCCACAGAATTTTAAAATTTTCTAGAAATTGTCACTCACGAAGTCTTTATCCATATAGATTCACTTCAACATTTACATCATTTTTCCACCTGATATGAAAATTAAATTGGCAGGGTTTATTAGCACAGCCAAGACCTTAATAGCCGTATATACAGCTAGTGCAATTTATCTCTAGTATTTGCTCCAAATAATTTTATATTTTACTAGAAATTCTCACTCGAGAAGTCTTTATGTACACTAATACACATCATATACATCAGTTTTCCACCTAATATGAAAATGACATTCGCAATGTTTATTAGCACAGCCAAGACCTAAATAGCCGCATATACCGCTAGTGCAATTTATCTCTGGTATTTGTTCCACAGAATTTTAAAATTTGCTAGAAATTCTCACTCGAGAAGTCTTTATGCACAAAAATACACATCAACATTTACATCATTTTTCCACCTGATATGAAAATGAAACTCGCAGGGTTTATTAGCACAGTCAAGATCTAAATAGCCGTATATACTGCTAGTGCAACTTAACTCTGGTATTTGTTTCACAGAATTTTAAAGTTTGCTAGAAATTCTCACTCGAGAAGTCTTTATTCATACAGATTCACATCAACATGTACATCACTTTTCCAACTGATATGAAAATCAAATTCGCAGGGTTTATTAGCACAGCCAAGACCTAAATAGTCGTATATACCGCTAGTGCAATTTATCTCTAGTATTTGCTCCAGATAGATTTATAATTTACTAGAAATTCTCACTCGAGAAGTCTTTATGTACACAAATACACATCATATACATCATTTTTCCACCTGATATGAAAATGAAATTCGCAGGGTTTATTAGCACAGCCAAGACCTAAATAGCCGCATATACCGCTAGTGCAATTTATATCTGGTATTTGTTCCACAGAATTTTAAAGTTTGCTAGAAATTCTCACTCGAGAAGTCCTTATCCATACAGATTCACATCAACATTTACATAATTTTTCCACCTGATATGAAAATAAAACTCGCAGAGTTTATTAGCACAGTCAAGACCTAAATAGCTGTATATACCGCTAGTGCAATTTATCTCTGGTATTTGCTCAAGATAATTTTATAATTTACTAGAAATTCTCACTCGAGAAGTCTTTATGTACACAAATACACATCATATACATCATTTTTCCACCTGATATGAAAATGACATTCGCAATGTTTATTAGCACAGCCTAGACCTAAATAGCCGTATATACCGCTAGTGCAATTTATCCATAGTATTTGTTCCACGGAATTTTAAAATTTGCTAGAAATTCTCACTCGAGAAGTCTTTTACCATACAGATTCACATCAACATTTACATCATTTTTCCACCTGATATGAAAATGAAACTCGCAGGGTTTATTAGCACAGCCAAGACCTAAATAGCCGCATATACCCGCTAGTGCAATTTATCTCTGGTATTTGCCTCATAGAATTTAAAAGTTTACTAGAAATTCTCACTCGAGAAGTCTTTATGCACACAAATACACATCATTTACATCATTTTTCCACCTGATATGAAAATGAAACTCGCAGGGTTTATTAGCACAGCCAAGACCTAAATAGCCGCATATACCGCTAGTGCAATTTATCTTTGGTATTTGCTCCACAGAATTTTAAAATTTACTAGAAATTCTCACTCGAGAAGACTTTATCCACACAAATACACATCATATACATCATTTTTCCACCTGATATGAAAACGAAAATCCTAGGGTTTATTAGCACAGCCAAGACCTAAATAGCCGTATATACCGCTAGTGCAATTTATCTCTGGTATTTGTTCCACAGAATTTTAAACTTTGCTAGAAATTGTCACTCGAGAAGTCTTTATCCATTCAGATTCACATCAACATTTACATCATTTTTCCACCTGATATGAAAATGAAACTCAGAGGGTTTATTAGCACAACCAAGACCTAAATAGCCGTATATACCGCTAGTGCAATTTATCTATGGTATTTGTTCCACAGAATTTGAAAGTTTGCTAGAAATTCTCACTCGAGAAGTCTTTATGTACACAAATACACATCATATACATCATTTTTCCACCTGATATGAAAATGAAACAAGCAGGGTTTATTAGCACAGACAAGACCTAAAAAGTTGCATATACCGCTAGTGCAACTTAACTCTGGTATTTGTTCCACAGAATTTTAAAGTTTGCTAGAAATTCTCACTCGAGAAGTCTTTATCCATTCAGATTCACACCAACATTTACATAATTTTTCCACCTGATATGAAAATGAAACTCGGAGGGTTTATTAGCACAGCCAAGACCTAAATAGCCGTATATACCGCTAGTGCAATTTATTTCTAGTATTTGCTCCAGATAATTTTATAATTTACTAGAAATTCTCACTCGAGAATTCTTTATGTAAACAAATAAACATCATATACATCATTTTTCACCTGATATGAAAATGAAATTCGCAGAGTTTATTAGCACAGCCAAGACCTAAATAGCTGCATATAACGCTAGTGCAATTTATTTTTGGTATTTGTTCCACAGAATTTTAAAGTTTGCTAGAAATTCTCACTCGAGAAGTCCTTATCCATACAGATTCACATCAACATTTACATAATTTTTCCACCTGATATGAAAATAAAACTCGCAGGGTTTATTAGCACAGTCAAGACCTAAATAGCTGTATATACCGCTAGTGCAATTTATCTCTGGTATTTGCTCCACAGAATTTTAAAATTTACTAGAAATTCTCACTCGAGAAGTTTTTATGCACAAAAATACACATCATATACATCATTTTTCCACCTGATATGAAAATGAAATTCACAGGGTTTATTAGCACAGCCAAGAGCTAAATAGCCGCATATACCGCTAGTGCAATTTATCTCACGTATGTGAAGTTGGCCCGAAAACCATCCCGAAAAACGCCTTTTCAATTTAGGTGTGTTTCTCCGCTAAATTCATTAAAAGACTCTTCAGCCCGAAAAATCAAAAAAATATATGGAGAAAATCAAATTCCATCCCGAAAAAATAAAAACTATCTCACGTACACAAAACAAAATTTAAGTTGAAAATCTATTACAAGAAAAGATTTACCACACTTTAAATTAAGAAATTTAAAAACTAATTCCCTCAAATAAAGTAGATTAAAAATTTTTCAACGACCTTAAAGTTTCGGTTCACAGAGGTTGGCAGATATAACAATATATTCCCAGTTAATACAGTGACCATCAGCATTAAACACACAAATGCTCATTAAGTTACAGCGGGAAAGAGGGCCTCCCCAGCTGATTTAATATAAACCATCCCGAAGAAAACATTTTAATATACATTTTGCGTCTTCGCTTAATTAAAAAAGCCTTTCAGCCCGAAAAATAATGCAAAATAACAGAAAATTAGAATCCATCCCATTGAATATATATATATATATATATATATATATATATATATATATATATATATATATATATATATATATATATATATATATATATATATATATATATATATATATATATATATATATATATATATATATATATATATATATATATATATATATATATATATATATATATATATATATATATATATATATATATATATATATATATATATATATATATATATATATATATATATATATATATATATATATATATATATATATATATATATATATATATATATATATATATATATATATATATATATATATATATATATATATATATATATATATATATATATATATATATATATATATATATATATATATATATATATATATATATATATATATATATATATATATATATATATATATATATATATATATATATATATATATATATATATATATATATATATATATATATATATATAATATATATATATATATATATATATATATATATATATATATATATATATATATATATATATATATATATATATATATATATATATATATATATATATATATATATATATATATATATATATATATATATATATATATATATATATACCCAAGTAGCATTTTAAGTAACCAATTTGGCGAAAAAACTCGGTTGTCACAACATTGTGACAGCGTTGTGAGCAAGTTATGGTTATATCCCACAACTGAAGCGTTGTAAACCAGTTCTATAAAGGTTGTCACAACGTTGTATGAAAGTTGTCACAGCTCATTTACAACTATTTCACAACTAGTAATGGTGATCAGAAATGGAGACTCACAACCAAATTTCTAGATACATAAGGCATTTATTAAAATAACACATCGATTATGATACTACGAAGTTGTGTTTAGATTAAAGCAATACTTTTACCACAACTGAAAAGAATAACTATATGAAAGTAAGAACATATAATAATAAGGAATAATAATAATATATTATATTAATCTGATTTCATATATAATTGGATTTCATTATTTATGACGTGAAAAGCCATGGGAAATGTCAATTTTACTGTAAAACAGGGATTTTTTAGTTTGAAAATAAAGATTCGCCCTATTTTATTTGCTTTTTCAAATAAGTTAATTTAAGAAAAAAAATATTAAAAAAATTAATTTATATGAAGTAAAAGATCAATGCACTGCTGATTGTAGGTTATGAGTTTTTTTTTTTCAAAATGGTGGTACGTATTCTCCTTATAAAAATTTTTAATCCGCCATACTATAGTATAGTTGTGCCTGCAACCGTTCTAGGTCAAGTCGAACAATACAATTTTGTGAAATGGTTGTTTGGAACTAGTTCAAAGAAAAATAAACTGTGAATCGGTTGCGAAGCGAACTTTCTATATTGATTAATTGTGTCCAGAACCAGTCTAACTATGTTTGTTTGTGAATGGGTTGTCAAACAGTCTAGCGAAGAACTATTTTCACCATTAGAATTTTGACATTGTTGACAAAATTTTCAAATTCTTCATTCAGACTAATGATTTCGATATCGTTTATGCTGTTGAATGGAAATGAAGGCACGTTCTGGTTACTCAAGAGTAAAACACTTCTAAATGAAGACAGTGAAATTTCAACTACCGTGTTTTCACAAGGAACAATGTCTCTATTACGAACATTGAAATTTAACCGATTCCTAATCAACAATATCCGTCTGTAGTACCACTTTTTTATATCTTTTCCATTCGGATATCAATTTTCGGCTTGAACATTTTGAATTGAAATGTTCGCTGACGTTTCGTGAAATTGTAACTTCTTAAATTGCCAAATTACAAATAAACAAAATGGCTATTCGTAGTTCTCAAGCTCAGTTTTCACATCCAATGTACAACTAACCAAATAAACGACAACTAAATTAGTTCGCAAAATGAGTTTTGAGTTTATTTCACAACTTATTATGGACGTTAAGAACTTATCTTAAATGGTGATTGTAACCAGTTCTCAGAACTGTTTCACAACTAATTTAATGTAACATTTATTTTAGTTCATTATTGGTGATTAAATTAGTTGTGATATGTATGTCCCAACCAACGCAGCGAACCAATTGGTGGTGGTTCGTAACTGGTAACTTTTTAGTTGTGACATGCGTGTGCGAACCAATTTTGTCAACCAATGTGTCGCGTTCCGTAACTGGTAACCTTTTTAGTTGTGACATGAATGTCCGAACTAATGTGACAAACTAATTGGTTGTAGTGACCATTCAGCTGTGGATATCAAAGAGACAACAACTTCACAAATATAATTTATCAATAAAGTTTTTGCTAAATTTGACAACCATTTCACAAGCAATTTCTGGTTGTGACAATTATGTGACAACCATCAATTGGTTGTAT